>JAVJIF010026238.1:0-53311 GCA_038442645.1 Agave tequilana
AGAGAAGTGATCACAAGTGTTCCACCCCTGTATTTGAGGAGTTGTAGAGGTTGCGACCTCGGCGACTTTGCAGGTTCGCGGTGTATTGTTCTTGCGAGAACAAGTGAGGGACTTGTGGGTCCAAGAGTTCTTGAGGGATCTCATTGTAAGTGTTGCGGTACCGAGTGATCTTGCGGGATCGATTCTAGTGGAAATCCTTCATAGTGTTGAAGGCGGGGACGTAGAGCAAATGGCTCGAACCTCAAAATAAATCTCCCGTGTTTGCGATTGCTTATCTCTCTCTCTCTCTCTCTCTCACTTGTGTTTCATATATCTTGCATGCTTTTATTGTTTACATTCTCACATGCTTGATATACTTATGCTTTATTGATATACATGCTTGGGTTGTTTTAATATCTTGCATGATCTTATATTGATCATATCCTTACATGCTTGATATTGTCATTGTGCTTGTGTGCATACTTGTATCAAACCAAGAGAGCTAAAGTAGCACCTCAACTCTTAGTTTAGAGGAATCTTGAGGAGAAGTTTAGAGCCCTTCATCGGAAATTCGGCTTCACTCTTTGGGTATACAAAGTGTGTTTATTTAGTTTGCATAATTAGTTTTTTAATCCGCATTATTTGCATTAGATTAGCTAGTCAGCTATTCTCCCCTCTAGGTGAACTATAGTATTATGTCTTCGACAAATATGTCTAGACTTATCATTATATACAAAATTTGTGCCCCATAAATCGCTGCTTGGTTGTTACAGTGAATGCATATGGTGAGCACTGGCTTAGGCCATAAGAGTATATCCTTCAGAATTGTCAAAGCCACTATGTTTCTTCTCCAGTCTTATCTAAGGCAACAAATTCCAATTTCATTATGAACGGGCTTAGGGCTGTAAATGGAACCCGAAAACCTGATCCGATTTTTATAAATGGGTTGGGTTCAGATCTAAAAATTATAGACCTGAAATCTTATCGGGTCGGGTTCGGGTATGACTATTTCAAATCCGAAACCCGATAAACAAACCCGAAAGAGAGTAAATATTATAAAATGGTACTTATCATTATATATTTCACTATATTTAAAATTAATAAAATTATAAAAATGAGAATTTGATCATATTATTATAAAAACAAAATATATAAATTTTCATTTTGCATCTAACAAAATTGAAATACACTTTAAAAACTAACTCTCATTGGAACTTTAATACACCTATTTAAAATTCGAATCCGACCCGAACCCAACAAGAAAGAAGAGATTCCGACTCGAACCCGAGTCCGAACCCGAATTGCTTATCGGTTTCGGGTTCGGATATAGCACGGATCCGATCCAACCTGACTAGTTTACACCCCTTAACGGGCTACGCAAGTTTGTTTGGATGATTTCTAAGATATGATCGCGCCTCCGAGAGTAAAGATGTGTTTGCTAGTTGATTTCGATTCTTCAAAATCTACAATCTAGTTTGCATTATTGTACCATTTAAGTCCATGTGAATACTCTCATATCTCAAGACATACTCTTTAATATTAATCGATAGATCCAACGGGTTTTTATTTTCTTTTGAAAATTCACTTACTCCTGATTGGTTTATTGTCAGGTGACAAGTTTACCAATTCCCAAGTATGATTACTTAAGATGATTTTTTTTCATTGTTTACATCTTTTTTTTTCACATTTGTACTTCTGTGGTGGACATAGCCCACTTAAAAGTTTTGATGCTTGCTTTCAAGCGCATATGCTACGAAGTCTGAACCAAAAAATTTAGAGATTCTTGATCTCTTGCTCCATCTTGGTTCAACTTCTACATTAAACTGTCAATTCACTGGGTCTTTCATATCCGAATGCTGTTTCGTGTGTTCTTTTTTCAGAAGTTTTCTCTTCTTTCCGACTTGTATGAAAATACGTCTTCAAAGAACACAACATTTTTTGATTCGTTAATCATGTTTATATCAATATCCGGTATTCCTGATTTATGTAAGAAAACAATGGGTTTTGTTATTCAAGGCATAGCATATGAAAATGCAGTCTGCCGTTTTAAATCCTAACTCAGTTTTCTTAAGTAGTGGCGCTGGTATCTTTACAAGGCACCCATGTTGGAAAGAGAGAATATTGCTAAGAAAGTTGACATGGATAGCCGAGAGGTCGTTGAGGTGATCGCCAAGGAAGTCGACGACGAAAGGCAAAGGAGACAACAACAAAAAAAATAGCAGCAGCAGCAGAACAGGTTGACCGGTCGACCGGCCCGGTCGACCGGACGTGCACAACGTGCACAAGTAGTAGATCGGTCGACCGCCTGGTCGACCGACTGAAGTGACCCAACTCTCTGTTGGGCACCCGGTCGACCGACCGGTAGACCGGTGGAAGGGTCGGTCGACCGCCCGGTCGACCGACAGTCGGGTGCGGGTAATTTCTGCTGATTCGGAAATCTGTTGTATTTAAGGGCTGTTGTTGGTTTCTAGGGTTTATACCTGGAAAGTATCTAGAAAGTACCTGAAAAGTACCTGGGAAGGACCTGGAAAAGTATCCTTAATAAGGAAATGCTAGAGCTCTCTTGCATTCAAAGAGGCTGCTAGCCATTGTAATCTTCTTCCAAAGCAATTAAATCTCTCTCTGATTGCCCCGAGGACGTAGGCGTTGAGGCCGAACCTCGTTAATTTGTTTGTTTGCGTGCGTTCTTTCTCCAGTAATTGTTTTGTACTGTTTGGGATTGTTCTTCGTGCGTGGGAGATTCGTGGGATCCTCTTGGGGTTGTTGTCGCCTGGCGCAACAAGTGGTATCAGAGCTTCCAGGTTTCGCTTGGGATTTTTGGAGATTCGGAGGGCTCGATATCTGATTTGGTGGAGATCGTATGTCGATCTCAGATCAGAGGTATTGGTGTTCGTGGGATCGTGTGTCGATCTCAGGAGGACGCAAGGAGGACTCGTGAATCTGTGGTGGAGTAGATCTGGAGAGAAACTCGATCTAGGGTTTCAAGGGAAAGGTAAAAATCTAATTTTTATCTGAATAGAGATCTATTTCCAGTTGATTGTTCTTCCGCATAGATAGAGGATCAATAAATCTCAATGGCAGAAGAAATTACTTCGGTTAAGACCATGAATCCTTACCCGAGGATTGATGTTGTCAAGTTCAACGGTACAAATAACTTCGGGATGTGGAGATGTGAGGTTATGGATGCACTGAATGCGTCAAACCTCGAGGACACTCTCCTATTGGAGAAGAAGAGGAACACGACCACTGATGAAGAGTGGGCAAAGATGAACAGGTCGGCGTGTGGGCTGATTCGTTCATGTTTGTCGCAAGACATAAAATATCTTGTGCAACATGAGACGTCGGCGAAGCATCTATGGGAAACCCTTGAGAAGAAATACCTGACGAAGAGTGTTGAGTCCAGGTCGCAGCTTAAGAGTAAGCTGTATCAGTTTCAGATGAAGAAGGGGAGCACAGTGAATGAGCACATCAACCGATACACGAAGCTTCTTACAGACTTGGTGAACGTGGATGTCATTGTAGAAGAGGAGGACAAGGCGATCATCCTCCTGAACTCACTCCCGGCGGAGGAGTATGAGACATTCACTATGACCTTTATCAATGGTAGGCAGACTTTGGACTACCATGAGGTGTCGTCTGTACTGACAAGTTATGAGACAAGGAGAAAGGAGAGATATCCTTCTCAGTCAAGCTCATCGGCGGAGGCACTGGAATTAAGAGGCAGAGGTTCATCAAGGAAGGGCAAGGAGGTTAAAGAAAGATCAAAGTCCAGGTCGGGCTATAGGGATCTGAGGAAGGACCAGTATGCCTTCTGTAGAGAGATAGGGCACTGGAAAGTGGACTGTCCGAAGTTCAAGGGGAAGAAGAAGGAGCCAAAGGCTGAAGCAAATCTATCAAAGGTAACGAATACTCAGAGGAGTAGTTCACAGGCAGATGGATCAGATTCGGACTCGTCAGGTTTCTCGTTTTCAGTCAGTTCTCCCATCATTGGTAACTCATGGAAAGATGAGTGGATTTTGGATACAGGTACAACATACCATGCATGCTCCAATCGGGGTTTGTTTTCTAGCTTTGAGAAGCTGGAGGGTGTTCGGTCGTTATGGGCGACGATCAACCATGTAGCGTGGAGGGTGTAGGTACAATCCGAATTAGGATGTTTAATGGGATGGAAAGGGAGCTGAAGAGAGTGAGGTATATACCTCAGTTGAAGAGAAATCTAATCTCCGTGGGAACTTTGGAAGCATCGGGCATGGTGATATCTGTTCGAGATGGCGATCTCAGGATGATCAAGTGCTCAATGGTGATGATGAAGGGCGTCCGCCGAGGCAATCTCTACTACTTGAAGGGTAGTACGATTACAGATCAGGTGGAGACTTCGAGTTCCTCAGATGATGGCGGCCCGGAGGTCTGGCAGGGAAAGGTCGGACAGGAAGAAGAAGAATCTTTGCGAGCTCCTGCAAAGAAGGAAATGGAAGGTACTGCTACCTGCAAGTTGGAAGGTGGACACAGCGTTCTGGACAAGAAGAAGGTGAGATTCAGCACCACTACTCATCGACATGAAGGTCTTCTTGATTGTGTTCACATGAGCGTATGGGGACGTGCTAAGACGGCATCGCTGGAGGTCACAGGTACTTTGTCTCATTTATTGATGGTTCATCTAGGCAGTTTTGGATATATCCCATGAGACAAAGGAGTGAAGCCCTAGATGTGTTGGTGAAGTGGAGAGGAAAAATGGAGAGGCAGATAGGTAGAAGATAAAGGAGCTTCATATTGGTAATGTTGGAAAGGACATGTACCAGTTCCTACGATTTGGCCAGAACACAGGTATTGCAACTCACTTCACAACAGGTACAGATGGGTTGGCTAAGGAAGTAATCCGTCCCTTGCTGGAGGAGGTTCGGAGGTTGTTGTCTAATGTAGGATTAGACAGGTCATTTTGGGCTGAGGCGACTGAGTATGCTAGCCATCTCATGAACAGATCGACTGCGATTAGAGGTAAAGCTCCATTGGATTTTTGGTCTGGGGAAGCTGCTCAAGATCATTGTTTGCTGCGGGAGTTTGGAAGTCCGGCCTACTTCAATGCCAAGAATGGCAAGGTGAATCCGCGAGCAAAGAGGTTTGTCTATTTGGGCGTCAAGGGAAACAGCTACAGGTTGTGGGACCCTGAAGACAAGAAGATCGTGATGAGCAGGAATGTCACTTTTGAAAGACTTCAGGGTTGAAGTCCAACGTCTCTCAGCAGGTGGAGAGGACAAAGACCAAGGAAGGATCGCAGCGGGTGGAGGTTGATGCAACTCCATCATCTCCAGTTGGTTCGGCATTTGAGGAGACTTCACCGGATGTGACACCGGGTGGAGATCATAATACCAGGGTTGATGCTGAACAGGTTGAAGACATTGCTGAGGATGTCGAGTTGTTTGCAGCCATTGGAACCAAGGTGAAACCACGCTTATGGGGAAAGAAGCATGAATCTCAAGCTTGTGATCGCGACAAGCTCAAGTTGAAGGCCGTTGTTCTCCATGATGGTCGTGAGGAGGTTCATTTGACTCAGTCAGACAGGTTCACTGCTACAAATACAGGTACCAGTGTTCGAGCTTGATGAAGCTCATCTAAATGAACTACGGTTGGCTTGATCCTTTTGGGCAAAGGTACGTAGGCAGCCGTAAAGGCGCAGCCATTTGGTGATGTAACTCTTATGAAGCTATTTGGGTTCTCGAGAAACTGTGTGGATCTTCACGTAGAGGTGAAGAGTTGTGGCCAATGGAACTTCACGTAAAGGTGGAGAGGCTTCACGTAGAGGTGAAGTGTTGTGGCCAGTTGGATCTCTTGTAGTGGTGAGGTGTTGTGATCTCGATGAACAGGTTTATCTTCCGGTGAGAAGATGTTGAGATTGCATAAGGAGGGGTGTGCATCCAGTTGAAGCTGATGATGTTTGGTGTGCTCTACGCAGACTTGGTTGGACCGTCAGTGGAAGACAGGAAGACTAGATAGAGCTGGTCAGTTGGAGAGTCAGTGTTGGCTCGTGAGGAAGTCTTCGTGAGGTCGTGAAGTTGTGGAGTAGAAGCCACAGTTTGGTGATCGGCATGTATGGAAATTCTCCTAAGGTGAAGTGCAGGGAAGACATGTGCGATGTTTTTCATGGATAGCTGAGCTAAAGATTCCAAGCCGAGATCGGGTGTCGATTTCGCCGAGATCGTGTGTCGATTTCACCAGGTGATAGACTGGGGTTCATTGGAGATCGGCTCAGATTTTAGGAAAAATCTTCGCCGAGGTGGAGAATTGTTGGAAAGAGAGAATATTGCTAAGGAAGTTGACATGGATAGCCGAGAGGTCATCGAGGTGATCGCCAAGGAAGTCGACGACGAAAGGCAAAGGAGACAGCAGCAGAAAAATAGCAGCAGCAGCAGAACAGGTTGACCGGTCGACCGGCCCGGTCGACCGGACGTACACAATGTGCACAAGTAGTAGATCGGTCGACCGCTCGGTCGACCGACTGAAGTGACCCAACTCTCTGTTGGGCAACCGATCGACCGACCGGTCGACCGGTGGAAGGGTCGGTCGACCACCCGGTCAACCGACAGTCGGGTGCGGGTAATTTCTGCTGATTCAGAAATCTGTTATATTTAAGGGCTGTTGTTGGTTTCTAGGGTTTGTACCTGGAAAGTACCTGAAAAGTACCTGGAAAGTACCTAGGAAGGACCTGAAAAAGTATCCTTGAGAAGGAACTGCTAGAGCTCTCTTGCATTCAAAGAGGCTGCTAGCCATTGTAATCTTCTTCCAAAGCAATTAAATCTCTCTCTGATTGCCCCGAGGACGTAGGCGTTGAGGCCGAATCTCGTTAATTTGTTTGTTTGCGTGTGTTCTTTCTCCAGTGATTGTTTTGTACTGTTTGGGATTGTTCTTCGTGCGTGGGAGATTCGTGGGATCCTCTTGGGGTTGTCCATACATTTTGAGGCATTGGAACGATGTCTTCTGTGCCATAATTCGAATGAAATAAGGCCAAGTTTCTTGTGGGATATCTTGATTTATAGTTAATAGGACTTCCCCACAAGTTCTGTGGTGATCCAAAACTTACAAGCATAAAATTGATCATCTCTTTTAAATTATTGTTCTTGCTTTCAGCAATCTCATTTTCTTGAGGAGTGTATGATGCTGCGGTTTGGTGAATTATACCAAAGTTAGCACACAACTCACTGAATTTATTTGATTTATATTCTCCGCCTCGATCGGATTGTAGATTCTTTATATTTTTGTTGAGTTGATTCTTAATCTTGACTTTGTATGTTATACACATACTTGTTGCTTCGACTGATCACAGTCTTGCTATACACCAATTAGTATTCAAGGAAACGTTATATGACGAACTTCTTAGTATTAGCATCCTCCGTCTTCGAAGTAGGAAGAGGAGTAGACATCATAGTCTGGTTCAACACTCTTATTGCCCTACTGATACTCTCTTGATTAGTATCAGACATTTTCTACAATTCAAGCAGAGTAGAAGTTAGCAACTTCAATGCAACATCCTTGGTATTTTGTAAAATAAATTACTACACAACATTTTCTACAATTTTGAGGAAAACAAATTACTACACAACTTTCAAAACTAAACTCTTTAAAAGAAAAAATCTCCTGTCGGTATTTTGTGAAATAGAAATTAAGAGACTCGAAATCTCGGTAAAATAAAAATCAATTGATAATGCAACTTGCACTAGAAAAAGCTTAATTTTCTTAAGATTCTTATTTCTTGATAATCCACTTCAACATCAAGATCAACTGTTCAATCGGCCAGGTCGGTGAAATTCAGGGGGGAGATTTTTCATTCAATTGAACGTTCCTTAATTATAGAACTACATTTAAAATCCCTTCTTTAGACATCAATTAGACTGATATTTAGTCAGTTTGGTATTAGTAAGAAATCAACAAGATAAATAATTCAATAATAATTTATCTATCAATAATATTTATTAAAAATAATATTCCAATATGAATACTTTATTCAACATAATTCCTGCAATAAGAATGTTAGTTTAGATAAATAGAAATATATTAGTATTCAATAATTCCTGCAACACTAAGCGTTAGCACGAACGGACAGAGTAACAGAATAAAACCAGATGTTAAAGTGAGGTACGCGTAAAGAGAATCTCCTTAAGATAACTACGTCCTCGGTTATGGTGCATATGGGATAACGGGCGCTAGTCTTCCAAGATACAACACTTCTTCACGTGTTCTGCACAACACTTTATAAAATCATGTACGATCGAACCAAAGTTGACCCATACCTTCCACTTGACAGAAAGTAAGAAAGTTGACATGGAACAAAAATCAAATTTCAGATGCAATTTTAAAATTTGAACAGGACTTTAAAGAATCATCTTAAAGAACTTAATTTATTCATTGCAGTTGATTGAGTTTTGAAAAGTTCTTCTCTGAGTTGTAAGTGATTTATATTAGAGTGAAAAAATCTGCACTTTATATATTAATTCGGAGGATGCCTTTTGGTTGTAACGGGTGCAACCTTTCACTTAAAGTAGATGGGCGCAACCTATCACTTAGAATGGATATCCCCATTAGTGAACAGGTGCAAACATTCACTTAGAAAGGATCCGTTAATGGTCTGGTCTAAAAACCCGTTCACTTAGAATGGATCCGTTAGTGGTCTGGTCTAAAAAATTTGGACCCATCCGCAGCCGAATCCAAGTCTCGATACCTGCCCGCAGCCTGACCTAATCCTAAAAGGATTGGACCATAGGCAGGCAGCCCGCTCCCGCGCCCGACTGGACCCAATCCGTGGTGGCGCTTGCGCTCGCCGGCTCATCGACACTGACACCGGGCCTATACGGGGCGGGCAGCGGCGCGCGTGTGGCATGGTTTCCCCCCAAACACGCACGAAAACTCTAAGTACCCTAAGGGCCTTAGCTCCAAAAATTTCATATACAAATAGCTCATCTTTCTATGCTGCTTTCGTTGTGGAACTAAAGAGTTTTCACTCTTTTTTATCTCATTTAGTTATTGTATTAGGCCAACTTCTGACATGAATATCTCATTCATTCGAAAACAGAATTGAACATATAAATATACCACGTTCATCCCAATAGAAGGAGAAAACATTCCAACCATCTCCTGTGCATTTCGAGTAACATAACCCGCCTAAACTTCAGCTCATGTTTTCCCAAAACTTACTTGGTTAATTCCAAGTTTTCAACAAAAATCCGCATGGCTACACACGAAGGAATCTCAAGTACTTTGTCACAATCAGAATCCATCTCTTCAATAAATGCTTCGTCCTTAGTTCTGCATCCATCAAAGTTCTCTTTTTCATCAGCTCTCCACTGTCTAATATCTTGTTCTCATGGCTATTGATTGGAATCCATATCATTTCCCCTTCTTATCAACCATACTCATCCAAATTCTAAAATGTTTCATCCATCATATATTTGCAGGGGGGTGTTCAAGATTTTATAAGTTCTATTCATCAATCTTCAAAGAGTGTCATACATGATCAACATTAAGTTTTAAATTTCTTAGCATTTATTTTTCAGTTTATTTTATTTTTTTTATTCCAACTCACAATTTTCCTTTTATCGTGAGTTTGTGAGGGGGTGTTAAGAGTAGTATTAAGAGTATGATACCAGCTCTATTAGGCATAGAGGTTTCTCTATCATAGAATTGTATTCTCTATATATTGGAATATTGCTCGTATAAATAATACACAATTCTCAGTTTCTTCAACTGATTTAATACTAACGACTTATGATTCACTTTTATGTGCAAAGTTAACTACTAGGATAATTCTCTCTCTCTCGGGTAATCCTTCCTCTCTTGAAGACCAATATAAGGTTTTGTCTTTGCTCTCTCAATATAAACTTTCGGGCTTTTTCTCAATACAACTCCCCCTTCCCTGCTGCACTGCATAGAGGCAAAAAAATTATTATAGGGATGGCACCCCTTCATTTGTGACAATGGACGGTTAACACTGCTTATAAGATCACCTTCCTTAGTATTACTCTTGTTAAAACACACTTTTTCAGTGATGCAGCTTCCATTTAAATTCTTCATTGACAAGGTAAGATTCTAAAATTCATACTAATTTTAGAGATGGCTCTCACGGATTCAGACAAAGACCATTTGTCACGGTTTCACTTATCCTGCTAATATTTTTACTGGAGCACACTTTTTTTTATAGTTAAATCTACCGATGTCGGTTCAAACTGAGAACCACTAGAGAGCAATCTAGGTCTGTCAAGTGACCGACGTCAGAAAATGAAATGTCCGCACACGACATAGTTTGAACTTGAGATCGTGAGGAGCTTGAACCTTTAATTGACCCTGACCTAGCAAGGGACACCCGCGGGGGACTCGCTCGAGCACATTTGGTTGTAGATTTTTCACTGTGATCCCTCTTGAGTCTCCAAACTTATCATGTACCAAATATCCTTCAACATCGCATGAAACTTTTCACTTGAGGGACAACTATCACCCACAAGCCCATACAATCCAAGTAGGGACCAGAGTGGGTCGGACTCGAGCGAGACTACAAGTCCAGACCCATTTATTTTGTTTCTTCAACCTGTATAGGTTCACCAAGTACACTTCTGAAATAAATGGGTCGGATCAAGACCATAACCAAGTTCAATCGGGGCCACAACTTTTTTTTTTTTCCCATAGTAGTTGAATCAAATAACTACAAATACACTTAAAAAAAAAGAAAAAGAAGAAAGAAAATGAAAAATTACTAATTATTTTATTCGTATAACAAATATGCTTCATAGTTGTCCATCAAGAAACCCATCAAAAGAATTTTGACGTACTGGTATATAATCTCTTAACTATCAAGTTACCTGATCCTCTGGCATCATCATCTGCATGTTGGTTTGGACCTCCCAAAGGAACAAGAAAGCGATCATCAAAACATGATTCAATAGTAGTCAGAAAAATAACAAAGAGGAGGACAGAAAATTTTGGAGATGGCACCTCTCACGGAGAGAGATATATATCAAGACCTAGAGAGAGAGAGGAGAAAGACAAGCAGTGGGGGGTCCAAATAAATAGGATCAGACCCCAAAAAATGCTGTGTGAAGAGGACGAAAACCACTTGGGAGCGTGGGCGTCGTCAACGTGGAAGGGCCGCATCAATTGTTGCCCAGACTCGCGCTTTGCTTTTTTTGCGCTACGAAACAACACAAAATCCAGTGAGGTTCAGGCTCCATCGCTCGTTCTCTGTCACTTTATGACAAATGGATCAATGTCTCGAGTGTGAACAAGGCAGCGAGGGGCCGGCCGCAGAGGCGGCTGAGCCCGCCCACGCTGTGATTCATTGGAGATGCCGTCACTCCCATTTTTGAAGAGAATGAGAAAAGTGTCGTCCAACTCTTACATGTGGACTTGACTGCAGACTTTTGAAGAGAATGAGAAAGAATGATTACCAAACATCGTTGGGGTTGAAAGAAGTTGTATTGTAAGGTGAAAAGTAGGGAGAAGGAAAGCATAGATTTTGCTAGTCTCTGCTGTGTAATTTTCTTTTATGAGGTATATTTGTTTTCGGGATTTTTCTGTGCTTACCATGCGTTTGACAATAGTTCTGTGAGAGTGAAATTTAACACTCGACTATTTGTTAAATTGTACTTATTTTATCTGTTTTGGATTTGATTCTAAACTTGGTGTTGCATATTTTGTTCGAGAGATTGTGGAAGAGCTGGCAACAAACCATGTCTAATTGTGAAGCAATTGGATCAAACCATGTCAAAGTACAAGGTTTAAAAAAAGTGCTTATTTTTTTAATAATCTTTAAACTTTTTGGTTTTTCAAAAAATATCCCCCTCAATTTCTGAAATCTCAAAGTACCCCCTTCAACTATCTTCAAAATTATCAGAAAAACTCTTCTCTTAATTTTCCGTGTAGCCAGTAGTCACGTGACTTTCACATATCTAGTTATGCAGAGAATGTAAAATTTTGAGTGTTGTATCTCTTTTCTACCTTTTACCTAAGAATTTGAATCTGGCACTGGCATGTATAAGTTCACATGCCGTTCAAAGAAGTTTGAAGCAAAATGTAAACAATTGTGGCTGCAGTACATGAAGCATCTAATCTTTATCACCATTAACAATCTTTGTTCATTAGCGTACGCATTGTACAATTCACAGGGTTTTGCAAATAATTTAATTGGCATGCCAACATTTTGTATTCTTTTGTCTCTTCAACTTTGAGGGAGGAGAGGAAAAGAAGAAAAAGTAATTCTCCATTTTTTTTTTTTCACGGAAGAAGAAGCTGTTTAGTGCTCATAATTGCCTCTCTTAATTGTTTCCATGTCAGCTTATCATGTCAGTGACACCGGCGCGGGACCACGGGGGACGACCAGGGCAGCCGCCCCACTCGAGTTTCTAAAATTTCTCAAGTAGCCAAGGGCTCGTTTGGCATGAAAAATAGAAATTAAAAAACTGACAATATCAGAAATTCAATTAGAAAAAGCCTAGCCTGACATTTGTTAATTTTCTGGGCATTTCCCTTCCCTTTGAAGAGAAAAATTGTCACAGCTCAGGGAGGAAAATCAGCAAAGCTGATTTTCTGCCAAACAAACACATTATACTGGAAGAAAGTCATAGAGCCCAAAAATTTAGAGATAATAGTGACTTTCTAGCTCATTTTCTGATAAACAAACAGGCCCCAAGTCTCACAACCTTCCTCAACCAATCAAATTCCTTTCTCTGCTAATAAATGAGATTTTTATCCTAAACTATATTTGTATAACTAATAGAGATTAGTCCTCTAATCGCTCCATTTTTGTTAACAAAACTGTATTTCTTCTACTAATGTGATTCAGTAATTAATGGCCCCACTAATCAGGGATCTATTATTCGAAATATTAAATTTTAAAATAAATATTCAAACTTACTTGATATATCATATTTCACGTATAACAATATTAAGTTATTAGATCACTAATAACTTGGATAAAAATCTTATCATATTTAGTTTCTTGGTCCTATAAAGAAAAATAAAATTTGAAAACTATATTACATAGAGAATAAAGAGGAAAAAGAATTGAATGGTTTTTTCTACACCATGAGATCTAGAGTTTAAAATCTAGAGTTTAAAGGAGAGTCCTCAAATTATATCAACTGGAGATTAATGCTTTAATTAGTTAGAGTTACAGCTTCAAAAATAGGCATATTATTTCCCTGTCCTCTCCTTAATAATCTTTAGTAATCTGAGATCTTAAATACCTCTTTCAACATTTCTCATCTGATTAAGATCAATGTTTCATCTTTGCAGTAGGTAATTCCTAGGGAATCAAATCATGCACCAAAATATAGAAGTGGATGTAATCAAATCATAAAAAAAAAACCAATTGCAAACACAGTGAATTACGTGAAAAACCCGAAGAGGAAAAAAAATCATGAAGAGGGAGAGAGAAGTTTTACTATGTCAATTGTGATTACAATAGAGTTCTCTGAATTCAGATGAACGTAAGGTCCCCTTTCTTATTGGAAGGGATTATCTATTTATACAAGTCATGTCAAATAGATAAGGCTAGAAAATCCTGCTAGGTTTAAACACTTAAGTTTCTTATCTCAACAGCTGTTTAGGCTGAACATCCTAACTTAAATTGATATAGGAGAGAGTTCATCTCTATCTGGTGGTTTGTGCTTGGTTTCAGATAAGGACGAACTGTTCCTGAGAGGTAACTACCTCATTTGAATGAGAATTAGGCTTAAACATAGGGATCTCTGTAATCGGATCTCACTCTTCTACTAATTACCCGACCCATCTGAAATTCAAATTGGACGAAGATACTAGATTAGACGTTTTGGGAGTTGCTGTGCGTTGCACATCTGTCTGAGACTAAGTGGACATGTGTCACGATCTTAAACGGGTCAGAAAGTGACCACTACAGATGCCTCTCTGTTCTCTTCTTCATGAAAAGGTTGGGAACACTCCCTCGGAGGATTTCAGGTTTCTGAAGTTTTCGATATAAATAGGGGAGCAGAATGAAATGAGAACATTCTAGATCAGGATTCAAGGTGTTCCTTATTGCTTCAAAGTTTGTCAAGTAGTGGCATGCGTAGCGATGCAGTCTGGTAAGTCCTTAAATCAGCTTCACATTCGGTGTTGCGCTAATCTAATTATCACTTCTTGTGTGATGTGACGTTCGAGGTGGGTTCTGCGTATTTAAAGCGACGGTGTTGATTTACCCTAACATGTGCTGGATATTGATTGTGTGACGGTTCATACCCCTAGGGCTAAGAGGGTTGCACTATGAGGTTTTGGGCATTTTCAAATTCTGCTCCATCTTCTTCCTTCCTGCCTTCTTCTGACCTTTTGATCTCAAAATTTATGCCATTATCTTATTTCTGCTAAAATGAAGAAAGGAGAGAAATCTGGTTCTTCCGATAGATTAGACATAGGAAAGTCCGTCACGGAGGAAAAGGGAAAGAGGACTTCTCATCGCACCAGGATCGGGTGGACTTCGATCCAAAAACTTCTAAGCTTCGCGACCAGGAAGCAGTGGATAAATACCTGGCCGGCAATGGCTTTTGTTTGAGCCCTGGGATAAAAATTGAGTTTTGTCTCAATGATGTTGATGTTTCTTCGGCTCTGCCTGACAAGGAGGGTGTATATATGCATCCCCTGGTACTGGCACTGGGATTGAGGCTGCCAATGATGAAATTTATTCGCAGCGTCTTGGTGTTTTATGAGGTCGCCCCCTCTCAGCTGACGGCGGTGGTCTGGCATACAGTACTGGGGTTTGAAGCTCTCTGTAATTTGTATGCTTTCGAAGCCTGTCAGTGCGAAGTCTTCAACACCGCATACTTGCTGAGGAAGACTCCCCCTTGTAACCCCTGCTTCCGGAATACGTACTTAGTTGCGTATTCAGATTTTTTGATAGTATTTTTCTATTTACTTCTAGTATTTGTTTTGTATTATGAATTATTTATATAAATGTTTTGCTTTGGATCCGGATTCGTAGACTCGGAGTCAGCCCTAGTCTGAACCGGGGACCCGATCCTAGCGTATTACTCTATTTGGTCTTTTCGGTATTCAGAATTGACTGATTTCAGTTTCAAACATCATTTTCTAATATTCTATATTTTCTAGAATTTTTCTGAATTAAATTAAAAATCTTCAAACGGGTGTCGACTAGTACCGCTGACCGATTCTGAGATTTTTAATTTACAAACGGAGTTGAATTTCTAGAAATAGCTTTTCAAATTATTTCTTAAAATCACATTTTCTATTTGAATTCTTTTTCTGAGAATTTTCTTAATTTATCAAAATTCTACCGGATTTGGTGTCGGCTAGTATCGCTGGTTGATTTCAAGATTTTTAGCTTACAATTGGAATTGAATTTCTGTATTCTGCTTTCACGTTACTTCTTAAAATCATATTTTCTTCTTTAGTACATTTTCTGAGACTTTTCAGAATTTATCAAAATCCGGCCGAACCGGTGCGGAGCGGTATCGACGGTTGACTTCAGGATTTTTAATTTGAAAATGAGATTTTATTTCTAAAAACTGATTTCGTATTATTCCTCAGGATGATATTTTCTACCTCTGAATATTTTTGAAAATTTTTCTGAAACAGTCGATATTTTCCGACCTTAGTATAATATTATTATTTTTTGTTCTTCCCTTTTCTTTCTTTCTTTCTTTCTTTTTCTTTTTCTTTCCACCGACTCCACCAACCACCACCTCACCCCCTTCATTAATCCCTCTCCCATCCATCACATCCATCCATCTCTCCTTTTCTTTTTTCCTTTTCTTTTTCTTCTTCTTTTTCTTTCTTCCTCCTTCTCTTCTCTTCTTCTCCTTCTTTTCTTCTTCTCATCATTTTTTGGGCGATGCATAACCCAGCGCCCCCTCCGGCGCTCCGGCCACCATCGCCGGCGAGGAGCCCCTCCCAACTCCGGTAATTTTTTCTCCCCATCTCCTTCCTATCTCTCTTTCTTCGCCCTTTTTCCTTCTCTCTCTCGAACTCTCTCTAATTTCACTCTCTTTCACTCTAACTCCCTCTCTTCCTCGCCTAAGATCCGGTCACCACCACCATCCCCGGTGACCTCTCCCAACTCTGGCGTGCTCCGCTCCTCCTCCTCTTTTCTTTTTCTTCTTCCTTTCTTTTTCTTTTCCTTTTCTTCTTCCTTTTCTTCTTCTTTCTTTTTCTTTCTTTCCCTCTCTTTTCCCTCTCTCTTTTGGGGTGGCCGGGGCCACCCCAGCTCGCCGGTGGCCGGTGCTGCCCTGGCGCCGCCACCTGGCGTGGTCTGGCCGGCGGTCATGCCGTACGCCCCCCAGAGGGGCCGCTGTGCGTGAGCAGGGGGCAACAGCCCCCTAGCTCTCTCTCTCTCTCTCTCTCTCTATCTCTCTCTCTCTCTCTCTCTCTCTCCCCCCCTGTGCCTCTCTCTAACCGACTCTCTCCCCCTCTTTCTTCTCAAGTTCTCACCATCCTTCTCTCTCTGCAGACTATCTCCTCTCTCTATAGTCCCTCTCTTTCTCTCTCCGTTTCTCTCTCCTCTCTCTCATCTCTTTCTCTCTCTAGCCCTCTTCCTTCTCGCTTTAGATTTCTCTCTAGTTCTCTCTTTCTCTCTAGTCTCTCTCTAAGTCTCTCTCTTTCTCTCTCTAGATTTTCTCTCACTAAATCTCTCTCTAGCCCTCTTTTCTCTCTAGCCCTCTCTTTCTCTCTCTAGCTCTTTCTCTCTCCTCTCTCCTCTTCTCTTTCTCTCTCTAAAAATTATATATGTATATATTTAATTACATTTTGGCACGTGCGCGAGTTCCGGGGATTTCTGAGTTTTCGGCTTTTCTGGAGATTTAGGCGAGTGTCCTCGACTCCATTTGGTTTTTCCCGCTTCGTCAGGTCGACGTGTATTTTATTATGTGTTTATATGTATTTTGTATAGGTTGCGCCCTGTATTTGTATGTGGCCAAGTGCCTGTGATTTTTCATGCATATGTCGTGACGAATGCTTGTATTAGGGTAGTTTACTTCTTGTATATATACCATGCCTGTGATGTACTTTTTACTGCTTTATACCATGCGTGGTCGACCATTTTTGGTCGTTAGCCTCTGGGCTCTCTACTTGGCCTACGGGCCCTTTCAGCTTTCGGGCTTTTTACTTGGCCTCCGGGCCTTATCAGACTCCGGGCTTCTCCACTCCTCGGTAGTGTAGATATTATCACGCTTGTATGTATGCTCGTGTGGTACTAACATCTCGTGCAGGTACTCTTGTACCGACTCTAGGTTCTGCCTACTCCTAGGATGGCTACCTAATAGTTTCAGGCCTGTACCCTTTTGGGTTTCGTGGTAGCTACCGAGAGTACTCTTAGACTCCGAGCGTACTTTAGCCTCTGGGCTCTCGCCTACTACCTCGAAAGAGAAGTGCGCTCAGACTGTCAGGTCTTTCAGCTCCGCCTGGTAGACATGCTTAGCGCTCAGCGCTTTACCACTAGATTCGTCTAGGCGAGATGGTGCCAGATTTTCTACTCGCATTTTAAGCCGAGTCGTCCCGGTAACCTCGCCAGGCGCTCTAGTGTTAAATACTGTTTGCTATCCGTACCTCCAACTTACTTAGCTCTGCTTGATTGTGCTCAGCTATTACTCTATCACTTGTCATATACATGCTTGATAGGTTAACACTTGACATGCTATTACTTAATACCTGTCATTTACATGCTAATACCTAACACCAGTCTGTATCACTTGACAACTGATGTGTTATCCTATGACACCTGACATGCTACTACTTGACAATTGCTCCTTGTTATGACATGATTTGTCACCTACCTAATATCACCCTCTTGTCATGCTATCACCTGACAGCCGTCATGACATACTTGACTCTTATAATTATCACGATAACGGGAATGATGACTTGGCACCTTGATTACATCTTGATATATTATAGTACAAATTGTACTCCTGATACACCTGTATTCCTGATATTCCTGACTTGTTCCTGCTCATTCCCGAAATCTGATAATTATCTAATAAATCATAAAATGGGACAACTTACATCGGGTCGGGGGAAACTTGTGGATATCAATACACGTTCTTGTTTACAGTGCTATTAGGTATGTTGTGCAACTAAAACTTCCGGTCTGACCTGAAGGCCTCCAGGCGACCGAGGGGAGTGCTGACTCCCTCCTTCCTGGTACCATCTTGAAAAGGGCATTCTATAAGACCCTCATGATCGCCTTGCGGTAGGTTCCGTTCTCCAACAAGGAACATACTGGGCCGTGGTCCCGGGTATGCACGGGACCCACTGTAAGATACCCCCGTTGGTTTCCAATTATAACTTTGCTTTACTCAGATGTGGATATATGTGTGCTGGGATGCTAGTTCACATATCTAGACATCTGGGTAGGATGAGTAATAATAATAAAAGATGCAACTATGTATCTGTTTTATGCTTTGCCAAGTTTGCTTTCATCAGATTTTACATCGGATTTCCGGTTTATGACATTTATTATATATAACTGCTTACATCCTGCCTTACTTCTTATGTTCTATTCCACCAGTCTCCTGATTTTATCTTATCATACCATGAGTATTCCTGCTTGATATCACTTGCTATATATCTACCTGTTCCTGTCTGTCTTTGCTCACGACACAGTTTTCAATGCATGTTTATGATTCGGATTTATCGATACACGTGTGCTTATCTTCGCACGCCACTTGGCATTAGCATCACCACTCGCCGGGGAGTTCTGACTCCTCTGGATCCTCATGTCCAGGTCTCGGAGTTTGGAGCTTGTGGATTCTCCTAGTTGCTAACCTGAGATGTGCAGTGATAGCGTGGATCATCGGCAGACCGTCTAAATCCCCATCCTTCTAGGCTCTCCTGCCCGACTCTAGAGTTTTCCTGTTATGACTCTGAGCCTCCTTTTGTATTGTTCATACTTGTACATCTCTTTATATTTTCGCATTTGCGCCTATCGGTGATGTAATATTCTTTTAATATTGTGTCACGTCTGATGATAACTTTGCAATTGTAATCATATGTTGGAATGTATAATGCACCACACGCTTCCGTACTCTGATTCTTGCTTGTACTGATGCTTAGCGTATATACGTGAGGGTATTTTCGATCTGCGTATATACGTCACAGTAACGTCTCCGTACCCGTGGGATCGGGGCGTTACAGGATGGTATCAGAGCCTAGGCTCTCACATCTTCAGTACATCCAGATGGCAAATTAATGGTAAAGAAATTTGCAACTGAAATGCATGAGTCTTGGTTATACATTCCAACTACAAGTACAGAGTTATCTATTTTTCTTGATCATCTTTCCTTTGATTCCTAATCTTTTCCATCCTTCCCCTGTTTTGATTTTTCGAAGCCTTTATACCAACTTAAGATATGGATAGACTAGAGAGGTAGTGGCTAGTTCTGAACGAAGCTACTATATGATCTCTTCGGCCAACTCAATGAAGCTCGGGAATTTTCAGAATTGATCAATGATTGGGTTATCTTTTCGAAGTCGGTCTTCAGGTTTTTCTACAGTTACTCTCTATTCTTGGTTATATTCTTTAGAGTGATTGATGCCTGGTCTTCAGAATTCTTAACTATCGGTCTTCTTTAGTTATGTTCAGCATTATCAGGGTTCTTCTTCATCTTCTGTATTCTAGCTTATTCTCGAAGTGATATTACGCATGCTGTACAGCGGGAATTCTATTGCTAAGCGGTGTTATCAGGTTAGTCTTATTCGGCATCGTTCGGAGATTTATACAATAAGAAGTGCAAAAAATATCTATATTCCGATTATTGTTCAGTCGACTTGAGAGCCCTGCCTGTAGTGATTCATATCTTAATTGGTATAATTCCGGTCCATATACCTTTTGTGTTCATTTTACCCCTTATCAAAATTGCAAGGACGTAATTTTTGTAAGGTGGATGGAATCTAACACCCTGCTCCCAGAATACGTACTTAGTTGCGTATTGATTGCACACATTTTTTGTATTATTCTTTATTACATATCCACATTTATTATATAATAAATCTGCTAAATTCCTTATCTTAAATGTCTATTTTGCAGAAGATAATCGTAGGGGGAACGACGAAGCAGAGAGTAGAATTTAGGCTAATTTGTAGTTTGTAACTTAGTTTTTTTATTTTCTTTCATATAATTTTTATTTTCTTTATGTGCTGAGAGGAGAGGATACTTTCATGGAGGAATGAGAGCAAGCTTAGACTGAAGGTGACACCGGTGTAAGTGATATTTTCTTTCATTGTTATTTGAATCGAATCGAAGTTTTTTTTTTCCTTCTTTACTCTTATTTTCGTTTACTTCCCTCTTCTGTGTTTGTGGATCTAAATGAAACCAAAAGCCTCGAAGTTGCCTTGCCCTTGCAAGAGCCGTTGATGGCTTATGGGGATGGATATCCATTTCTATGATAGTGTAGCTCTCCCCTTTAATTCATAGTGTAATACGAGAATGGCCAAGATCCTATTTGTCATACTTCGCTCGCCTTCAAGCAAAGGTACATCATCGATACGGGTCAAAGGTAAGCAGGCGCCAAAGAGGTAAGTAACTTTTTTAGGTTTCAGTTTTATTTTCTTTTAATTTTAGTGTAAATTACCAACACCACAATCTTCCAAATATCTTTCACTCCTTTTCAACTTCTTTGTACATATCCACTTTCATTTTCTCCACCTTCTTTATCTACCACTTTCTTCCTAACTTAACTTTAACTCTTTTTTATTTTCTTTTAAAGAACTAAAAGAAGATCTTTAACCAGTTTTTGTAACCTAAAAGAGAACTTGCTAAAAAAGCTTCCATCGCTAGTCCCTCCTTGTGGATCACCACCCGCATAGTCACATATTATAGCGGTAGAATTGAGTACTTGCACTCTTTATTCTTAATTCTGAAATTCTATATTTTTGTGTGCAGGTAAAACCTCAATCAAATTTTGGCGCTATTGCCGGGGAGGGAACGATGTATTTGTTTTTTTTTTAACAAGTTTGGTGTCTTTTTTCAGGGACGTCATGATTCAGATTTAGCACTTAAGCTTTGCAGGAGAAGACTTGGTATTCTGTGCCCCTACTCTCGAAAGTAGGAAACAGAATTTCAAGAAATGCAGCGCAAGTTTGAAAATTTGTGGACTACTAAAAACTCTTTTTTGCAGGATATATTGCTTGCAAAAATAAAGTTTTTTGTGTGTTATTATTGTAGACTGTCTAAAATTCACTGAAGACAAGTCAGCAAAAAAGTAGAATCCAATCTCCAGACGCAGGGCTAGTCATCGCCATCAGTGCACCATCAAGACGCGAGGGTTGAAACCCGCGTCTCAACATCACTGCCATCAGTGCAGCATCAAGACGCGAGGGTTAAAACCCGCGTCTCAACATCACTGCAAGGACCGAGACGCGAGGGTTAAAACCCGCGTCCCAGTATTATTGCAGTGCCAAGACGCAGAGTCCAAAGCCCGCGTCTCACGTGAAGCTTGACACAGAATTAGAAGCTCGCGTTTCTCAAGCATCACTTCAATGGCAAGACGCAAGGCTCAAAACCTGCGTCTCGGTTATAACTGCCTTCATTACTGGGTCAATTACTGCCCACGTAATGAGGGAGTTAACCCCCATTGTGAAGCATTTTTAGGGGACACGTTTACCTCCTGAAACCTCTATAAATAGCCTAGTTTGCTATGGAAGAGGGGTCGAAAAAAGGTCGGATAATTCGTGGTCAAAGGAACTTCAGTTGCAAGCCGTAGAAACACCAAGATTTTCAGCTAAAAAGAAAAAGAGAGTTCAACTCTTCTAACAACTTACTGCATACAAGTTCATCTTTACCTACACTCTCTTTAAGATTCTTGGCGGACAGACGCTTTGTTACTTCGTCTACTATCCAAAGAGTGGATTCCCAAGAGGTCCTGACGTTTACCCGGTCAACAGAAAATAAGATTCACTTTCCATTGTCACATCAAGAACCTGGCTTTAAACAAAGGGGAGATTTAAGCTTGAAATCTCTCCCCTCTCTTGTAAGAGGATTATTGATCCGCTGTAACTTTCTTTACAATCAAATAAAGAATTTACTCCTCGATCTTCAATTTTCCCCCAACAAACAAGAGATGGCGACTCCGCTGGAGACTACTTTCTCTACTGACGAGCAAGTTGTGGCGCAAGGTGACGTCACCTATATGGGAAAAATGGTCAAATCACTTGTCGTGGAGTTCGACCAGGCAAAGTATGAAGAATTTCTCTCTTCTGGCTCCAAGAGCCCTAAGGCGCGGCAGTACCGCAAAGTCTCCTCGGGGACTTGCTCTCGAGTCCGCTCTGAGATCCCCTCAGACGCGACTGGCAAGAAGGATGCTTTGGCTAACCGCATCATACGTAACGCCCGCGTCAACGTCTCCCATAAGACCCGCGTGGTTAACATTGCTGATGTTCAGCACGTTCATGCCCATCCCCTTCCTCAGCACCAAGTTACCAGGGGTTCCAATCAACCCGTACGGCGCAACCGGAATGCTGAGCGACGACAGAGACGGCGTGTGCGTCAACTACAGGCGCGAGAAGCTAGAACAACTGTCTGCCCAACAGATGTAGGACGCGAGGTTCAAGCCCGCGTTTCTTCTGAATCACGTCAGACACGTGAAGTCTGCGTTTGGAAACCTAAACGTGAGGCTCACCAAACTTGCATTTCTGAAGCTCCACTTCCCAAACGCGACGATCAGCAGCGCGAGGTTCGTGCCCCTCATCCGAGACACGAGCCCGCGCCTCTACAGTTATACGTGGGACCCAGAAGGCCTGCATTTCTCAAGTGTCGCTAGCCAGATGCGATAATCAGCAACGCGAGAGCCGCGTCTCTTCTTAGCAGAGGCGCAAGACTAACGTTTCAGAGCCAAAACGCGAGAGCCGCGTTTATCTTACAGGACGTGAGCTGCGTGTCTCAAAACCTTACGTCTCAGCTTTGCAAAGCAAGGATAGCTCTCAGAAGCTAAAAAGCCCTCAATAATCCGAGGCTGATCTCTTTGATCCCCCTCCCACAGATCTAAGAGATTATTTGACAAAGAAAAGGAGTGCTAATCAGATCACTCCATCTTGTTGCTGTGAACGGCTCATCACGACAATGCTCTCTGAATACCGCAGCAGCTTACATACAAGCAAATAGTCGGTGTTCAGATGATTGATCCTGACCTCCTGATCAGCCAAAATGTATCGCTCCTATAGGAGAAGAACCTTCTCTGACATGGAGTACCCTGAAGTCACTGCAAACATGGCAAGCAGAAGTAGGGAAAACAACTAGCAGTCAGCTCTGACGAGTCCGACACGGAACCAGAAGGTGTGTATCAGCATACTCGCGCTCGGACTGGTGCGGTCGCCCCGATCAACTACAGTGCCCTAGCCCGGAGCATTGAAGTAAATGACTTACATTCCGCCGTTACAGAATCGCAAGCTTCGAACTCTTCCATAGAGAAGGAAGCCTTCGCGTACATGACAAATACTCCTGAGGAGACGGCCAGGCGCTTTGAACAATAAGCCCAGGTTCAGAGGGAACAATTCGAGATGATTTGTGCTCAACAAGAATCCATCGATTCTCTCAAACAGATGCTTGCACAATTGCTTGAAGGCAAGAGGAAGTCAACCGATAAAACCTCCTCTAAAAAGTCTAAAGGCAAACGAAAAGAAGGAGAGAGCTCATCTTCTGTACATATCGAGGAGAAAAAGCAATCTACTATCTGAGTAGAATTATGATCGGAGCCGAGTATCGGTACAACTCAATCGAAAAGGAATGTTTGGCATTAGTATTCGCTGTCCAGAAAATGCGACATTACTTGGTGGGCCAGACTATAAACATCATATCAAGGGTTAACCCTTTGAGGTTACTCATGACGATGTCATCGCTACTAAATGGTCGACTGGCAAAATGGGCCATACTGCTATCCCAATATGAAATGCATTTTTTACCACAAAAAGTCGTGAAGGGACAAGCGGTGGCGGATTTCCTGGCTGAGCATCCAGATCTGAGGGCAACCGAACTTTACGAGGATCTCCCAGACGAAGTCGCTGAAGTTTGTCTGACCCAGACATCTTTTGAAAGACAAGTGTGGCAACTCTTCTTCGACGGTGCATCGAGAATAGGTCCGTGTTGACTGAGATTTCCTGCACACAAAATATGAATATTAGATCTGAGAATTAAAGGTGTGCGAGGTGCTCAATACTAATCCGCGGTAGCAAGGCTATGCGGGTCGTGATCCTCAGGGAGGGACTGCGATGGAAGCGTTAAGCAAGTTTCTCTAAAGTTTTTATTTTTATTAGTTAAATTAGAAAAGAAGTGGTATTTACAATGGGTCGGCAAATAAAGAATTGGGAGAAGTTGTGATTTAATCTACAAAAAGAAAAGAAAAGAAAAGAAAACTTACCTCTTTAATCTGCTTACCGTTTGAACCGTTGCGATGATTTACCTTTTCTTGGAAGGCGTACAAGCATGGCTTATAGGATCGTCCGCCTTCTTAATCTACTCTATGAAATGAAAAACAAGCTATGAAGACCTGTTCATCGCCATAGGCCATCAAGGTTCCTTCCTCGGCTAGGTATTCTCGAAGCAGTTGGATCTCATGGTGGGCAAGACATTAGAGAACAAACAGAAGGAAGTAAATATAGAGATACACAAGATTAAATAAGAAGAAAAGAAAATAAAACAATACAAAAATAAAAGCAAACCTCGATTTGATTATTAAACAATGGTGGAAAAATAGAACTTACACCGACTGTCACCATCAGTACAAGTAGATCCCTTCCTCCATGAATACATCATCTCCTCTCAGTTTTTACAAAAAGAAAATAGAAATTTACAATGGAGGAAATAAAATCTAACCTAGAAGAAGAAAAACCTAAAAACCCTAGCTTTTGGCCCTTTGCTGGATGTTGGACCCTCTGTACGTTGCACTGCAGGGGTATTTATAGGTGCAGAAGGCCGAAGAGTCCCGGATGAAGTAGCCCACGAAATCTGGTATCCAGATGAGATCAAAGTGCCGCGGAATCTTGGATTTTGCCGCGGATTTGCGGCATTTTTGTGGAATCTGGCCACGCGCTTTGGCGCGTGGCCTCACCTGGTCCGTCCATCTGGGCGCTTGCTTCTGGAAGTATGATCCTGGCTCTTCATATTGGGATTTCGAGATAACTTGATAATCAAGTTACCTAGATTTTGAATTCTCCCAATCTCTTTTAAACGAATTTCCTTATCTCTGCATTCTTTTCATTCTCATCTGCAAGAGTTTAGGGTTGGGTAGAAGTCTATCCTTCCCTTATCTTTGATATTTGCAACTTCAGCCCTTTGTGTATTTGCACTTTGACAATCTGCTATTTGCACTTTGACTCTTGGGCTTCAAATATGGGCTTGGATCTGGGCTTTTGGGCTCTTTAAGCTTTATTTATTATTAAAATAATAATTCGAGGCCTGCACACAATAAATTACAAATTATTAATAAATGTGCAGAATTAAATGAATAAATATGAAAATGTGATGGTAAATATGATGATAAAAATGCACTTTTCACTACCAATCACACCCCCACACTTATCTTTTTGCTCGTCCTCGAGTAAAAACAAAGAAAAAGAAAAAGAAATGAAAAGTTAATCTAACCTAACTCACTTTCGTAGGAATCACGATTGCACTTAGCACGTGCAACAAGCCGTTAAACCTCTAGGTTACCCTAGAGGACGAGTGTTGTCTCGTGAGGGTTTTCAGCGGATTGCACCCACAAAATTCATAAAAAGAAAAATATTTGAATTATTATTGAAGAGACTAAGTAGTCTATAAGTTTTAGGATCCTCATTTTTATTCATTCTTTAAACTTAGTCTTAATAAAGTTAATTGTTTTCCATTTTAGGTAAGAATTAAAATTGAATTTCTAATATAGTCTTTTTCGTTACCAAAAATCATATGCATCCTTATGTTTTTACTAGGAATTCCTTAACTTGGACTCTCATGCCTCTTTATATATATATTTTTTTCTTTTTTTTATTTTTTTTAATATGTATAACGCATCTAATTTTCTTTCGTGTAAGCATCAAGGCTTCTTGAGGCCCTCATACCTAACTAATTGATTATTAGATGTGTTAATACATATATTATATTTCTTAGTCTTCTTAGGCTTTCTAATCCACCCATGTAACGAACTTAAAGTCGATGACTCCCAAACCGGTTGGCTTTAGGGCACCAGGTGAGAAAACACCCCGCGGACTCAAATTCGAGTGAACTAGGCCCCAAAACTAAGGACTTTATTTTATTTACTCACCTTTAGGCATGAATACTTATGCTTCTTGAGGCACATGTATCAGCTTAATTGGTGATTTTTTCTCTTTTTTTTTTCTTTTTTTTTATGAGGCACAAGGTCTATGAGGCACAAGGTCTTTGTCTTAGAATCCTAGATATGCATTTGGTATGCACATTTCATTAAGGTAAAAATCAAGACTAATTATTTATTCAATTTCTCCTCCTATACCTAAAATTTAAACAATTTATTTATTTTAACCAAGTTTTTAGAAATCCTAATCATGATTTTCCTAATCCTTAAAACTAACTTAGATTTCTTTCAAAAAAATAAGTCAAAATACTGTCCTTTTTATAATAATTTTTTTTAAAATTTTTTTTTTTATTAGCAAATTTTTGTTAGTTTCTACTTATGTTAGTATGTTAGTAAAGCCCACCCCCACACTTATCTCATGCATTGTCCTCAATGTATGAATGAATGCATATATGCATGAAATAGAATAAGGGAAGGCAGAAAATTACCTTAGGGGGTGGTTCCGGTGGTGGTCTAATTGGGCCAAGCGTTGCTACCCAATCAAGATAATGTAGTAGTTCATGAAGGAACCCACCAAAAATTTTTCTTGTATAACCCACGAAAATATATGTATAATCATTTTTTAAAGTTGTCACCCCATCAAATTTCCAAATTTCATAATAATTTTCAGAGTCAATTGTGTCAACCTCCTTGTCCCAAAATGGAGTGTGAAAAGATGGAATGATTGACTTGGACGTGGGAATTATGGGTGTGGGAACGAATACCGACTCAGGGAAGAAGCTCAAATCAAGTAAGGGCTCAGGAGTCGGGCTAAGTTCAGGAAGTGGGTCCAAATCAATAAGTTTAAGCTCAAATCCACAATCATCTTCCCACAATGGCATGTGACTCAATGTTGGTGATTCAAGTTCAGGAATGATAGGTGTGGGAATCAAAACTGACTCTAAAAGATTACCTAAGTCGGGTAACAAAACAGGAGTCAATAATGATTCGGGAATTTGAACTTGATCACAGATTTGAGAATCTAGGTCACATATCTCATTGGGTTCAATGTTATAAAAATCAGAACTTGCCAATTTATCCATGGGACTTTCAAAATTGCACAATTGGTCAAGTTCAATATGATCATCAATTATAGGTGACTCAATATCATGACGAATTGAAACAGGATCCAATGTTGACTCGGGAAAAGTGAAATCAGGTGGAGACACTGGAGTCATTATTGAATCAGGAAGTAAAATTGAATCATCAAGTGGGAGATCATGATCATATTCATGTTCAAGTTCTATTTCAGGAAAGGAAAAACTTGCCAAATTATCAACAATTGGAGTTTCAGCAAGTTCAAATGATGGCACTGAAGTAGAATCTTGTTGTCCAAAGCAACTTGGTTCGTCGGCTCTACGAGAGTGGTCAGTGATATCAGAAATGGCCGAACGGTGAGAACGTAAAGATTGAACCATCATATCTATATCCCGATCACGGGCTAATCTAGCCTGAGTCATGGCTGCAAGCATCCCTTCATAGTTGATAGGTGCATCGTGTTGTGATTGGACTTGAAAGGATGAAGTGTAATCGTGATGAAATTGTGAGTCGGTTGACTCACGCATAATCATTTCTCCGATTGATGGTAATTGTTGCTTGGACTCATGCATACTTATCATTTCCCCGATAGATGGTAGTCTATTCTGACTGGGTGGATCTAAGTATGACTCATTGAAAGAATGTGGACTGGGTGGAGACTGAGGACAAGTCTGTTGTAAATTGGACTCGGGGGACTCGAAACCCCATGAACTCTGTGACGAGTTGAAAGTATGAAAATCATGGTCATTAGATGGGGGGTATGGGTTATAATTATTCGGATAAGACCATTCCGGCACACTAGATTGGTCAAAGTTATGATATGCCGGGTTGGTAATATCCGAAAAATAGTTAGGTGTGTAATATGGATTAAAGTTGGAAAAATTATTATTATATGCCATATCACACCAACACAAACAAACAAATAAATAAACAAAAAAAAGAAAAAAAATTCTATCCTAAGTTAGGGTAGACCTATGACCTAGACGACTCCTAACTGGTTAGACTGTCCACGGGAGGTCGGGTGCAGACTTTGACCACGAGTTAATCAGCCAGGTCAGGGCAAGAGTGGTGGGAGGTTTTCCGTCAAAGACGTTCCTTAATTAAATAACCACCAATCTTCGGGCTTTCGGCCCTCAATCCCTTTCCTAGACACTAATTTGGTAAGAGTCAACTTCCAGCACTGTTCCCCCTTAGGATAATCTCCTATTGAGTCCGAGATGTCCCTAGGGCCAACGTCTACTCTTTTTTAGTTAGGCTTGGGTTAGTGAGTGCTTGGGATATGATTTTTGGGCTAAGGAAGGGTGATGAAATCCCCACCTTATCTTGTTAATGGGTTATGCCCTTAAGATGAATTAGTGCAAGTGTACAAGATAAATAGATAGAATTCACTCAAAGCAGATAATCAACCAAGAGATGAGTCCTATTCTACATGCAATGCGTACGTACCTTGCTCCTCCAGCACTCTTCAACAGTAAATAAAAATAATTGAAAAGACACGTGCCTAATATGCAAACGTCTAATCAATTTTTATTTTTAACAACCAATAACTTACTATTGAATTATTAGCAATTTACAGGTATATCACAGAACAAAATAAACAGAGCAGTAAACAGAATTTACAATTTGCAGTAACCTGCAAAAATATCAATCAGTAGTTCTCTACTGTTGCCGCGTTTTCGCGGCTCTGGCCGCGGATCCGCGGCAAAACAGTAGGTTCTGGTGCTCTGCCTTCGAGGGCAGAGACACAGAATAGCAATATGTCCACTGCTGCTGCTATGTTTCTGTTTCCTGTTCTCCAAACCTGCAAACAGAAAAGAATAAAGAATTAGTTAAAAATTAAAATTTTGTTTTAGAGATAAACTTACCGTCCCTCCCCGGCAACGGCGCCAAATTGTTGACTGAGATTTCCTGCACACAAAATATGAATATTAGATCTGAGAATTAAAGGTGTGCGAGGTGCTCAATACTAATCCGCGGTAGCAAGGCTATGCGGGTCGTGATCCTCAGGGAGGGACTGCGATGGAAGCGTTAAGCAAGTTTCTCTAAAGTTTTTATTTTTATTAGTTAAATTAGAAAAGAAGTGGTATTTACAATGGGTCGGCAAATAAAGAATTGGGAGAAGTTGTGATTTAATCTACAAAAGAAAAGAAAAGAAAAGAAAACTTACCTCTTTAATCTGCTTACCGTTTGAACAGTTGCGATGATTTATCTTTTCTTGGAAGGCGTACAAGCATGGCTTATAGGATCGTCCGCCTTCTTAATCTACTCTATGAAATGAAAAACAAGCTATGAAGACCTGTTCATCGCCATAGGCCATCAAGGTTCCTTCCTCGGCTAGGTATTCTCGAAGCAGTTGGATCTCATGGTGGGCAAGACATTAGAGAACAAACAGAAGGAAGTAAATACAGAGATACACAAGATTAAATAAGAAGAAAAGAAAATAAAACAATACAAAAATAAAAGCAAACCTCGATTTGATTATTAAACAATGGTGGAAAAATAGAACTTACACCGACTGTCACCATCAGTACAAGTAGATCCCTTCCTCCTTGAATACATCATCTCCTCTCAGTTTTTACAAAAAGAAAATAGAAATTTACAATGGAGGAAATAAAATCTAACCTAGAAGAAGAAAAACCTAAAAACCCTAGCTTTTGGCCCTTTGCTGGATGCTGGACCCTCTGTACGTTGCACTGCAGGGGTATTTATAGGTGCAGAAGGCCGAAGAGTCCCGGATGAAGTAGCCCACGAAATCTGGTATCCAGATGAGATCAAAGTGCCGCGGAATCTTGGATTTTGCCGCGGATTTGCGGCATTTTTGTGGAATCTGGCCACGCGCTTTGGCGCGTGGCCTCACCTGGTCCGTCCATCTGGGCGCTTGCTTCTGGAAGTATGATCCTGGCTCTTCATATTGGGATTTCGAGATAACTTGATAATCAAGTTACCTAGATTTTGAATTCTCCCAATCTCTTTTAAACGAATTTCCTTATCTCTGCACTCTTTTCATTCTCATCTGCAAGAGTTTAGGGTTGGGTAGAAGTCTATCCTTCCCTTATCTTTGATATTTGCAACTTCAGCCCTTTGTGTATTTGCACTTTGACAATCTGCTATTTGCACTTTGACTCTTGGGCTTCAAATATGGGCTTGGATCTGGGCTTTTGGGCTCTTTAAGCTTTATTTATTATTAAAATAATAATTCGAGGCCTGCACACAATAAATTACAAATTATTAATAAATGTGCAGAATTAAATGAATAAATAAGAAAATGTGATGGTAAATATGATGATAAAAATGCACTTTTCACTACCAATCAGTCCGCAAGGGCATGTCATAGGCGGAGTGGGGATAGTTCTCGTCTCCCCATAAAACTTTGTGATTCCTCGAGCTTTCTCATTAACCGAGCCCTGCTCCAACAACGTAGTGGAATACAATGCCCTCTTGATTGGAATACAAATCGCCGATGAGATTGGCGTTAAAAATCTCGAGGCATATGGTGACTCTAAACTCATCGTTAACCAAGTTCGCAGGGAGTACGAAGTCAGACATGAAGACTTAATACCCTATTACAAGGCAACTATGTCTATAGCCGAGGGGTTCGGAAACTTTTACATCGACCATGTACCACGCCAACAAAATGCGCATGCAGATGCACTGGCATCTCTCGCTGCCTCTTTAGCCCTTCCAGCTGGAGTAGTAGAGAAAATACTTATCTACAGCCACGGCTTGTATTGCCCAAGAATCACTTTTGAAGATCACCAAAAGCCGACAGGAGATTGTCAAGTCAAAGAAGCTCTTGAGTCGTCAACCGGTCCAGAGCCTAGGGATTGGCGATTCTCTTACATCGACTATGCCTTGTACGGCATCCTCCCTGATGATCCCAAAGAAGCGTCCGCCATTAGAATGAAAGCCCCCAAATTCTACTATAATGCAATCACGCGAACACTGTATTGTCGATCGCATGACGAGATCTTTCTCCGCTGTCTGTCATGAAAAGAGGCACAGGAGGTACTCAAAGAAGCACATGACGGCATGTGTGGAGCTCATCAACCTAGTCCAAAGCTTGGGGATCGACTCCGAAGATTGGGATATTATTGGCCTAGGATGATCCTTGACGCCATCACTTATGCCAAACGATATCACGCCTGTCAAGTTCATGGTGATTTTATCCATCAAGCGCCAGGGTATCTTCGCTCTACAACTTCTACTTGGCCATTTGAGATGTGGGGGATGGACGTAGTCGGCCCTTTAAGCCCACCATCATCTAAAGGACACCGGTTCATCTTAGCCATAACCGATTACTTCTCTAAATGGGCCGAAGCTATCCCTTTGAGGGAAGTAAAGACATCTGATGTAATCAAATTCGTTAAATATCACGTCATCTACCGTTTGGTGTGCCACGACGAATTGTCCACGATAACGGGCCCCAATTCGTCAGTCAGGCTTTTCAGAGGTTCTGCAACAAGTTCAGGATCCAGAGTGTGTCCTCAAGGGCATACTACCCATCTGTTAACGGCCTTGCGGAAGCTTTCAACAAGACTATTGGCAAGCTTCTCAAGAAATTCATCTTAAAAAACCAATGTGATTGGGACGACAAATTAGGTGAATGCTTATGGGCCTATCGCACGATAGTCCGAACCCCAACGAAAGCTACACCATTCTCTTTGGTATATGAGTGTGAAGCAGTACTCCCGCTAGAAATCCAAATTCCATCTCTACGCGTCGCCTTGACAGCAGAGATGACAAATGAGCATCGACTGCAACTCCAAGAGCTAGAGGCTTTAGATGATAAACGTCTACAAGCTCAACAGCAAATAGAGCTCTACCAAGCTCGAATTACCTGAGCCTTTAACAAAAAAGTTAAGGAGCGGACTTTCAAGAAAGGTGATCTTGTCTTAGCTGTCAGAAGACCTATGGTAATGACACATAAGACAAAAGGAAAATTTAACCCAAATGGGAAGGACCATTTGTAGTAGAATCGGTCTACTCAAATGGAGCGTATTGTCTCATAACCTCAGATGGTGATACTCTTATGATGCCAATCAACGGAAAATTCTTGAAGAAATCTATCCTTAATAGCACTCTTCCCCCGATCAAGTTAATACTGCACCTCTGATCAAAACTCTAGATTCAAGAAGAGCTTCTTTCCTTTACTAGATCACATCACGGTAGATCAGTGTCAAGCTAATCGAGCACTGGCTGCATCATGATGCATGATGTAAATACTAAGAGAGAAACGAAATGCGAAATTTTGGTTTTAGCTTAGTTAATCTTCTGATTGACATCTGACGCCTCCAACGGCTAAGGATAGAGGAAAATGTTGGCTTTTAAACCCAATATAAGTTTTCGACAACTCATCATGCTGAGGGGAATAGCATGGCTAGCCCAACTCAAATGGTAGTTGGTAAAAGTACACCAAATCTGTTGATAGCTGAGGGTTTGCTAAAAATCCTAGTGGACTTGGTCTCACTCTCTCCTCCAAAATCTCTTACCAATTCTCACCCACAGAATGGTGGGACCACAAAATATCGGTGTTCATCTCCCTAATGAAATGAACTAGATTCTGTCAAGTTAATATTAAACCTCTGACAAACCAGATTTTCTAATCCCCAGTGGATTCTGTCAAGTTAATATTAAACCTCTGACAACAAAATTCTTTAAAAGTCCTCGCTGTTATGTTAATACTACACCTCTAACAATGAATTTCCCATGTCCCTAGGAAATCAACGGTTGTCACGTTAATATTAAACCTCTGACAGTTCAGTTTATTTTCCGCTAAAAGCCTCTACCAATTCTCTTCCATAGAGTGGTAGGTCCACAAATGCAATCATTGCTATGTTAACACTATACCTCTGACAATGAAAAATTTCAATACTCCCCAGCGAGTACGAACTTCACTTGTCTCTCCTCTACATGGAATAGCAAGTCTTCAAATTTGTCAAGTTAACATTACACCTCTGACATTCCAAACTTCACTTGTCAATTCTCATCAATAAAATGACATATCCTCAAGATTGCTCATATCGCAAATCGATTACTATCGAGTTAACATTATACCTCTGACAAATTACTGTTAAGTTTAACACTACACCTCTAATAGTGATTAAGTTGCTGCCAAGTTCAATATTAAACCTCTGACAGTTACTTTTCCTCAGGCTTCCGTATCGAAGCTGAGATGAGCGACGCTAAGTTTAACATCACACCTCTAGCGTCCAGTTCATTGCTAAGTTCAACATTACACCTATGGTCATGATTTTCCCTCGGACTTCCTTGTCGAAGTCGAGATGACCAATGCCAAGTTCAAAATTACACCTCTAGCATTACCCTCACTGTCAAGTTTAACATTACACCTATGATAGTGACGCTTTCAGTTTTCCTGAATGAAGCTGAAACACTCTTGAGTCAAGTTAATATCACACCTCTGACTCACATCCTTGTCAAGTTAACATCACACTTCTGACAAGATTTAATTCAACCCGTTAAGTTAATATCACACCTCTAACGGTAAAAGTTCTCCTAGATCCCCCACGAGTCTAGTCTCACTTGTTATTCTTGTCAACAGAATAACAAGTCCACTTAAAAACATTGTTAGGTTAATATTACACCGCTAACAGTGTTTTCATTAAATCTCCAGCTGAGTCTTAGTCAAGTTAATACCAAACCTCTGATGAAAACTCATTTGTAATCCTCTGTGGGGGTACAAATTTCACTTGTCATTCTCATTTATAGATTGGCAGGTCCACAAAAACTATCCTACTCCTGTCAAGTTAATATCACACCTCTAACAGCATTCTTGAATTCCTGAAACAGGATTTTTCCCCAAACTTTGACTCATTAAGATTATTATCACATTTTTAGCAAGTCAAAGGTCCTTACTTCTATTTGTCTGATTTTCAATGCGAAAAAGGAATCCAAGACAATATAAAAAGACAAGAAAAAGTGTCACTTTTATTTATATTCAAACATATGAAAGTGATACAAGCCGCTCTCTTATACAAAAAGATTGAGTGTTACAATAAGAAGTACAAAGAAGTCCCTCTCTCTCAGTAAAAGGTTGCACTCACTCCTTAAGGCATTTCCATTACTCCAAATACAAGATGTTTGAAAGAGCGCCGAAGAAAGACTGATCAATGTGGAGATGATCGGATGCTGATTACACCATGATGCATGATGTAAACATTGAAGAAGCTCATTGCTGACCGAGAACAATGGTGTTTCTTGAGGTCGAAATGCAGGAGAATATTTTGATTCCACCCGACCAACTGGTGTAGGCCATGATCCTTCGTTGATGAACATCTCCACCACCAGAAAGTCATCTAATGAGCATGAGTTTTTCGTCGATGTCACTTCTGGGGGTAAGATTGGTGAAGGGAGGATCCGAGACCTTACATGTGACGTCCTCTTTCCCGTGACCTGCAAGAGGACCATACCCACCGCCATACCCACTGTGACTATGACAAACCTGGGGGCACTGCCGGTGCATCATGTCCAATAAGGCCTTGACGGATGTCATCAATCGCGCAAATCCTCCTCGCCCATGGACATGAGCCTTGATTTCTCCAGTGCTCGCCCATCGAACAAGCTCGCTGGTCGAAATATTCTCCCAAGGGCCCAGCAAAGATGCAAAAGGCTGACTGAGACTGCCATAATCTGCAAGGAACAAAAATTAGAAGGTTAAAATTCTATTAAGGCAGAAACAGAAATGTAAAAGCAGATGCGGTTTGAAGTGGTAAACTTCAGACGCAGAAATGACCAGTGCAGAAATTCTAAAGTTCTGTCAAGACAACAGCATAAAAACTGAAGGACAGACACGGTTGAAGTTATGGACTTCAGACGAGGATTTAACCAGCACAGATCTGAACGCGGTCTGGTTTTAGACCCGCGTCCAAAATACGAGACGCAAGGTAGACCAAACGCAAAAGTCGCCACACCCACGTTTGAAAAACAGGGATTGCCACATCCAAGTCCAGAGGCCCCGAAAGAATTAAAATTCTTTAAGTCAAGAACCTCAAACGCGGACTTTATATACAAAGCTCGTGTCTCAAGATCCAAATACAGAGTTCATCACACTCGCATTCAAAGAATTTTGAGTTAGAATTCAAGGTCAATCAACTCAAGCTTCATCAAGAAGTCTAAAAGACACGACTTTTGAATATCGGGCGCATCAGTCAGACTTCCAGAGCAAGATTAAGAGATTGACTCTCTTTGAGAGGCAAGAAAACAGAATCTCTGTGGGACTGAGTATTTCATGGCGACAAGCGGTTCCTATCCGCAGAAGAAACCTTTAGAGGTTGAACTTTATGCATCAAGGCGCAGCCGTAAAAGGTACTTAAAGTGATGCCTTATGATCTTGAAATCACTTGATAGCGATAATCTCTGAAAAAGATTAAAGGAAAGTATGAAAGCTTTGAGTTCTCGCCGTCCATTGGAACACATCCCCTTGAAGACGAAGACCCTCAGAGTGCATGCTCTTAAGGAAAACAGTCTAAATAATAGACTGTTAAGAAGATGAGGCCTATTTATAGGCAAGCCTTGAGGCTTACAATTAATGGCGTAAAAGTCAGAGCCATCAATCTTAATTCCTGTACGAACATCAAAGCCCAATAAGGAGCTGACACGTGGATTGCCGCTTCGGGAAACATCAAAGGACACAAGTCCCCAATCGTCAACGCCGACTTGGCATTTAAAGATCCAACCAGATTTTTAAGACGGGCTGCATGTGACGCTTAGGAGACTGCATCAGGCGCAGACTCAAAGGTCGCGTCTGAAACCCGCGTCCTTTCATGAACCCGAAGGCTGCGTTCCTTTCGTTCCTACTGAAGGGGCCACAACCGCGTCTTCCGAAGTGGTCCAAAGTCATATCTCCTCAGCAAGCTAGGTCCACCGAATTGCGTCTTGAGTTCACACTAATTCACAAGACTTAAAAGCTACGTCCTGAAGTTTGCGTCCTCAACAACCAGCGAAGACCTGCGCGTCATTCTCGAGGAGCCCAGAACTGCACCTCCATTGCAAGATGAAAGCCACATCTCCATCATAAACTCAAGACAACCTGAGTTTGTGCCCTATCAAGGGACCAGAGCCGCGTCTCTATTGAGCCAGTGCCATGTTCCCGTCAACTAGTTGAGATCCATGCGTCAGTCTGGAGAAGCCTAAGACCGCGTCTCCACTGCATCCTGAATTCTGCATCCTGACAGAATCAAAGGCCGCGTCCATGGATCCGCGTCCTTCCATAAGTATGAAGGCCACGTTCCCTTTACTGAAGAACATAAATTCGCGTCTCAGAATAACATCTTTTTGTCTTTAAGCCAGAGGCGCATCCTTATCAAAAATAAAATTTCGCGCGTGGTGAGCCTGAACGACGTCTCCATTAGTGAGTCAAAGTCGCGTTTCCCAGAACCGCGACTCTGCTACAAATGAGAGCCGCGTCTCGCTCAAGGACTCAGTTCAGCCTGAGTTTATTATTCTAAAAACTGAGTTCATCCACAGGCAACAAAGAATCTGAAGGGATAAAGATGAGACAAAATTTGAAGACTTTTATTATTTGACTCAAAAATGATAAAAGTAACAGAAAAACTCTTATTTAACAAAAAGAGTGTTATAAAAAGGAGAAGAAGGCTAATAATCCTGATTCCCTAAAGAACAGATTTGTTTCCGGAGGCGATGCATATCGAGCTGACGCGCCCTTTCAGCTTCCATCAGAGCTTGGACTCGCAACTCTTCTTCGGACAGAAATCTCTTTGTAGCCAGTTGCACCTGAAGAGACTCCAACTTGGAGGAATGAGCAGTAAGATTTTCTTGAACCTGTGCCCTGACGGTTTCCAGCTCTTCCAGCCTTTTTCTAGCAGCAACAAGTTTCTGCTCATTGGTCTTGATCAAGGCTTGCGCCCTGGCAATGGTAATTCGAGCAGTGGTGATAACTTGCTTTGCACTCTAGATGACGATTTCAGATTCCTTTGAATCGCCAATCAGTCTTTGGTGATCAGCCTGAAAATGCTGGAGATGGCGGGCCTCTTCAGCTATTTGTTCCTCCATCTCCTTTCGCTCATATTCTTGAGCGGCAAGAAGCTTACTCAGTATCGACCGAGCTTCATCCATTGAGCTAGCACTCTCTAGGGTCTTGAGCTCCTTCAGATGGCTCCCCAGCTGTTCAACCAGTATCAGGCATGCCCTAGCTTGGGAAGGACTTCCAGTGTGACCGATGTTCTCGATCTGATTTTCAAGAAGTATTTGGGCAAATACGAAAGAACTGGCCCCGGAAAGGATCAAATCAATACAGGACCTCATAGAAGCAAAAAATTGTTTCACCATTTGACATACTAGCTCTTTCATGATGTCGTTAACTGGAGATAACCCTGTTGATGTACTCCCGACCCCCTTTCCATGACAGAATGAGGGACGGGGTTCAACTTGTGCAGGGGTGAGGCCGACAATAGGTTCGTCAGATGCTGAGGTAGTCACCGATACCTTCGGGACAGTCATTGGTAGTTTCCACTGCAACAGAAGTAACAGCAAACTTCACGGCACTGGGCTCCCCGGCCAAAGTTTGAACTATGCTATCTTCTGTGCCAATGCTTGCCGCAGGATCCTCTACTTGAGCTACCCCAGTGTTCTCTGCAAACCACAACATTAAATGTCAGTGGTAACGATAAAAAGGAGAATATCCAATATGTCAGTATTCTCTTATCAAGTTGAGGATCTGAAGATGGAAAATTCCTGGATAGGTCACGTGGGGATGAGGCCTCCCCAACCTCGACGGTTGCACTCTCTTGAGGCATCCCGGTAGCAGGAGCCTCAAAGCCCTCCTACTGGGCCAACTCTTGGATCATCTCCTCAATATGAGAAGAAGTTGTGGCTTCACTACCGGTAGCCAACCCTGTAGAAGAAAGTCAAAAAGAAATGTTAGAACTCATTCCTAACTTGTGGGGAACCGGTTCAAGAAGATAAAGAAAATACCTTCAGTAGCAGCAATCATTGCTATCGGCGAAGCCATCACAGGGTCATATCCCTATATCTCTTCCTCTGAGATATGCGAGAATTTACTCTTATCAGGAAGAGTGGGTTCATCACCAAATTGACTTCTTCGCCAGAATAGTATCCATGGTCTTCGGACGATGAAGACGATAGCGCAACACAAGGGGTCTCTGCAATTGAGACCTTACTATCAAATACCCCAGTAGTAGGGCTGGGATTAATAATCCGCGAGGCGGACATCAATACATTGGGAGACCCAAGCTGTTGCACCCAACCCTTCTCTCATGAACTGAAGAAGGCCCGGGCTGAGATGAGACCCACAGAATCTTAACGTCATCCCTCCCTACCAAGTCAATTTTGGGTCGCTCGATCTCTTCAGCTACGATGGGTTCACTCGCGAGTTCCCCCTCTTCCAAGATCACGGGGCCCCTGCTGCGCAGACCGCGGGAGCGAAGGACAGGGACTTCCTCCTCCTCTTCTTCTTCATTCCCCTGCTCTTCAATACCAGGAGGAACTACTATGGGCATCGAAGCTTCAGCCTCCGATTCCCTTCTAGCCTTCTTTGGGATAGGCTCGCCCTTGGAAGCAGAGCCGTGGGAACGTTTGGACACAGCCTACCGACTCTTTTTAGCAGGCTGCCCCTTAGGTGCTGCTGCCCTTGGCCCCATCCCTGCTTCCCCTCCTGTTTCCCTCTCGGTTGTCTGATACTCGTCCATACCTCGCACACGTTTGTTAGACTCCAACTTGTCCTTTTAAGACGCCTTGATGCTCTTAATGCAAGAGGTATTTATTCTGAAACCAGGCATCCTACTAGTCAGGGAGTACCAGGTGTAGAAACAGAGGCTGGTATAACAATTGGGTATCCTGTGAGGCAAGTTGAAAACAGCTTTTGTCCTCCCAGCTACACTGTAGTACCACGCCCGAGCACCGTTAAATAAATTTTCGCTGAAACAGAGGCAAGCGTTGGGGTTGCCGATATATAGTTGATCATAGCCAAACTGTCGAGCGAAGCGACTAGGCATGTAAGGCTCGATCGTACATGAATTTCCTTGTTGGAAGATTAGATATCCTGGCCGAATATTGATCATCCACCAGAAGACTCCCGATGGCAGTCTTGTGAAATCATCTGGTCCTGCAAGGTAGGCAAATTTATCCCCGTAAGACGCACCAGCGATCTTGGGGAAGCAACGGTCGAGCTGATAGTTCAAAGCGTTCAGAATACACTTCCGAACAAAGAACATGTAGTAGTTAGACCAGCTCGAATTTTTCAGCTTCTGCACGAATGGGACAAAACCTGCAGAAGGAGGTACCGCCGTCATCAGTGAAGGGCAGTGCGTAACGTACCAAGCCATCAAGTACGTATATGGAAACTCGATCCTGGGGTTAGGGGTCTTCACTCTCGGCCTTCCCTCCGAATCAACTTCTGGCCTACCCTTGGAGTCGACAATAGCCTCCACTTGGCACAGGCTTTTAATCAGAGCCCGTAACCCACTCTGAATTCCAGCCACCATCGCCGGAAGGAGAGCGATAGACTTTCTGTAGGCGAGCAAAACTGCCGGGTACACCACATCGGCAATAATTACTTCATGTGGCAATGTTGGCACCACAGAACATTTCAGCCACAGCATAAGGAAGCCCGCTAATAGGGCCAGGTCAGAAATGGGAACTTGGGCCTGGTGATGAAAACATTCAAAGACCGTATCAGGTCTGAAAGTATCCTCGTTCGACTTAGTGGTGTATGAGCTTGCAGAGGCATCGATCCTTTCAGCAGTTTCCTCGTCAGTGCAAGGGGCCAGACTAGTCACCGGGCTATCCTTTTCATTTATGCCATTGAACAGATAGGTCACCCAAGACATCTGCTTGACACCCCTATTCCTCCAGGAAGATATTTGGCCGCAGATGTGGAAGTAGCACAATACTTCTCAATATGTCTCATACACCTGAGGGTCCTCTTTCTTCAGGAGGTGAAGCTCCTCAGAAGTCGGGACGTATTCTTCATAAGGGGCATCTCCCATGACAAGCCCTGAGACTTCATACAGTTCATGAAGAGCGAGCCCCATCTCTCCGACTGGAGTAAAAAATGTGCCCGTCAAAGGATTATAGTGCTCCAGGACACCATAAAAATTGTGGGAACTTTGCGGGAGGCCATACTGTACGGCCCTAACCGAGTGATATAACTCCACCTGCTGCAGCAGAGCCCCGAGCTCAACAAGAACAAATCCAACCATCCTACCCCACCAGAATTTGTTGGTAGAATGAACCCAGTCGAGCGGACGAAAGTCGACGGGAAAATCACCCCTAACTTTCATATACTGGTTGATGAAAGTAGCGCCAAGTTAAGGGGTTTCTCCTCTCGGATATTCAGATCTGACCAACCCGAGAAATAAACGAAAGACCTCTTTCCCATGGCCAGCAGAGTGTATTTCTTTGGCACCTAATCTGCCGAGAGAGACGCCAGAGACAAAACGGGAAAGATCCCAATCCATCGCATTATGAACGGACATGTGCTGAAGATAAGACAGGGGATACATCCTCTCCATATTGGGAAGAAAGAACCTCCTATCCCCTATTTGATGAAGCCACTTATAATCTCCATCGTGCAGAATTCTATCATCCTCGTCAATGGCATCACCGAAGAGGAAAACAGGCTTCCGTAACGGAGTGCGGGAATCCGTCTCGAACAGTCCATCGGAGATAATCTTCCGAAGGGTCATCATACTACCATTGGAAATCCTCTCCTTTTGCTCCTTTGATTTACCAATAGTTACAGGAGCAGTCCTCTGAAGCACGAAGGTCAGATTATGATCGGCGCCACCTATGTGTCCAAAGTAGCACTTCTTTGACAAGGGGTTGGAAGAGTATCACACTGCAGAAAAGACAACACTTGATCAGAAATCTGAAAGAAAATGGCTAAGTGTTTGAAATTCAAACGCAGGAATGAGTCCAGACGCGGAAATCAGCAAAATCCGCGTCTAGACTCAAAAATGTGAGGCTTGCATGTAGCCCGCATTTCAAAATCCATAACTTAGAAAAATTTCTAAGTATCAGACTCAGACGCGAGACTCAGTAAAACTTGCGTCTGATCTTACAAGACGCGAGAATCACAAGAAGTCTGCGTCTGAACTCCCCACACTTAGAAATATTCTGAGCAGTGAGTCCAAAACGCAAGGTTCAATGATCCCCGCGTTCAACGAATAGATACGGACTCAAGTTGATAAAGCAAGAAAGCAGAGGTCGTCAAATCTACGTCTTGTTTATCAATTCAAGAGCCGCGTCTGAAGATCAAACACGGGCATGAGCCCTGCATTGGCAGTTCACATTCAAAAAAGACTTAAGAGTTAAAAGAACTCTGCAAGCCCCTTCAATGGTAGAAACCAGGTCAGATGATTTTACTACCTAAAAGGGGGGCCTCCTGCGTGGAAGGACCACCCATTTGAATCTCTGGAGCGACAGCGCTCGAAGACGAAGAAACGGGTTTGGTCTTTGGTGCCATTTCGACCGTAAGATCAGTGTTGAAGATGGTGAAAATAGAAAAAGCTTCGAGCTTTTCTTAGCCCTAGATATAATGCTCAGTAAAGAAGAAGAAGAGTCTAATGATGACTCCTGAAAGACTATTGTCTTTTATAGGCACAGTGATTCGCAGAGATACGCGGCGCTTGGCTCGAGGCCTAATCCCCGCCCGACGCGTGGCAGGCGTCTTAATATGGCGCGAATTTCGCGCATCAAAGGAAAGATGTCCCTTCAACTCCACTGGACATGTGGTAATACGCCCAAAATGTGGACTTGCATTTAACAAAAATCGCGTCCCTCCAAAGGTCGCACCTCTTCAGCAAGACCAAAGTCGCGCCTAGTCAACAGAGTGAGAGCTGCGTCTTCACTTTACAGATCGCGTCCCTCCAGGAGCCGCGTTTCTTCAGCAAACTAATAGACGCGTCCCCACTCTAAGTGAGGATTGCGTCTCCAAAGCAACATGACCCCTGCATCTGTAAGACTTGCATTCAGTCTTTCCTTTTGCAAATCAGTTCAACAGTACACTGGCACAAGCAGGCGACTGTTCACCCCTGATTCAAAGTACACAACAACCAGCTCAGAGCACTGAGGAGGTCTAGACTGCGTATCTAGACACTCACCACGATCATCTCTGGTGGCTTCAAAGGATTTTACAGTATACTCACGAAGACCATACTCCAAATAAGATCAAGCTCAGAGTATCTCAAATGATTGTCAGTCCAATCATAAGAAGTATGAATTCAACCAGAATTCAAAGTTTTTCGAAATCCGTCCCAGTCAACCGCGAAATATCAAAAACTTTGGAGGGAGTTCTGTAGACTGTCTAAAAATCACTGAAGACAAGTCAGCAAAAAGTAGAATCCAAGCTCCAGACGCAGGGCTAGTCATCGCCATCAGTGCAGCATTAAGACGCGAGGGTTGAAACCCGCGTCTCAACATCACTGCCATCAGTGTAGCATCAAGATGCGAGGGTTGAAACCCGCATCTCAATATCACTACAAGGATCGAGACGCGAAGGTTGAAATCTGCGTCCCAGTATTATTGCAGTGCCAAGACGCAGAGTCCAAAGCCCGCGTCTTACGTGAAGCTTGACACAGAATTAGAAGCTCGCGTTTCTCAAGCACACTTTAAAGGCAAGACGCAAGGCTCAAAACCTGCGTCTCAGTTATAACTGCCCTCATTACTGGGTCAATTACTGCCCACGTAATGAGAGAGTTAACCCCCATTGTGGAGCGTTTTTAGGGGACACATTTATCCCCTGAAATCTCTATAAATAGCCTAGTTTCCTATAGAAGAGGGGTCGGAAAAAGGTCGGATAATTCTTGGTCAAAGGAACTTCGGTTGTAAGCCGTAGAAACACCAAGATTTCTAGCTGAAAAGAAAGAGAGTTCAACTCTACAAGTTCATCTTTGCCTACACTTTCTTTGAGATCCTTGGCGGACAGAAGCTGTGTTACTTCGTCTACTATCCAAAGAGAGGATTCCCAAAAGGTCCTGACGTTCACCCGGTCAACGAAAAACAAGATTCACTTTCCATCGCCACATCAAGAACACGACTTTAAACAAAGGGGAGATTTAAGCTTGAAATATCTCCCTTCTCTTGTAAGAGGATTATTGATCCGCTGTAACTTTCTTTACAATCAAATAAAGAATTTACTCCTTGATCTTCAATTTCCCTCCAACAAATAATTATTCTTGCTATATCTGATATTCACAATCCCTGTTTTTAATCCAATAGTAATCTGAGTGATTGTTAATTGTTTAAAAAAAACGTTTAGACTTACATTCTAGGCATTTGTCTAATTACATTTATTTTACAATTACTGTTGAAGATAGCTGGAGACAAGGTACGTATACATAGAATATAATTTAGGAAACATTATTGGGTGATATTTGCTTTTGAATGTTATTTTTCTATATCTTGCACACTTTGCACAATCAATTCTAAGGGCAAAAACTCAAATCAAGATAAGGTGGGGAAGTCATTACCCTTCCTTAGTCCACAAACATTCTCCAAGCACGCACAACCTAAGCCTAAGTAAAATCTGATAGACGTTGGTCTTAGGGACATCTCGAACTCACTAGGAAATTATCCTAAGGGGGAAGGTGTTAGAATTTGACACCTGCCAAATCAGTGTCTAGGAAAGGGATTGAGGGGCGAAACCCCGAAGGCTGGTGGTTTAGCTTAATTAGGCCCGTCGCTTTTGCGCGAATACCTCTCACAAATCTTGCCTTGACCTGGCTGATTAGCTTGTGATCAAAGTCTACATTATACCTCCTGCGGACAATCAACCAGTTAGGAGTTTTCTAGGTCAAGGTTACCTTAGACTAGGCTTGGTTGATTACTCTTGTTGATTATTAGTAAACTTGTTTGTGATTGTGTTTGTGTATGCAACTGTGGTCAAGAGACCCTAATTCTTCTAGGTTGAAGAGAAACACATCACCACCCAGTTTGAATCAAGACCAGATGTAACGCCCCGATCCAGCGGGTACGGAGACGTTACTGCAACGTATATACGCAGGTCAGAAATACCCTCACGTATATACGCTAAGCATCAGTACAGGCAAGAATCAGAGTACGGAAGCAGTGGTGCATTATACATTCCAACACATGAGTACAATTACAAGGTTATCACCAGAGGTGATCCAATATTACATGAATATTACATCACTGATATGCGCAATTGCGAGATTACAAAGAGATGTATAAGTATGAACAGTATCAAAGGCACTCACGAGTTTACAAAAGGAAAACTCGAGAGGCACACAGGGGCCTGGAAGGATGGAGCTCTGAACGGTCTGCTGGAGATCCACGCTACCGCTGCGCCACTCTGATCAGCAACTGGGAGAATCCACACGGTCCAAGCTCCATGACCTGGACATGAGGATCCAAGGGAGTCAGATAGAACTCCCCAGGCGAGTGGTGATACGAATGCCAAGTGGCGAGCAAGGATGAGCACAAGTGTGTATACAGGTATAGCAGGTATGAACAGGTATAACATAATCATCATAAAACAGGAAATCCGATATAAAACCGAATATGAGTAATTCTAATTGTACAGGCTTTGGTTACGGCTCCGTGAGACTAGTACTTCGAAGGAATAATCCAAACAAGGAAACCCTCATCTATATACTTTTATCTCATGTCACCGTAATCCAAGCGCTTACAACCCGAGTTACAAGGTAGTCATAATAGGAACACATAACAGGCATAACATGCGTACATAACGAGAGTCATAACATGAGTCCATAACAGGCATCACAGGTATCATAACGGGTATGACTGTATCACGGCACATCATGCTATCATTCAGCGGCACAGGCAGGAGAAAAGTAGCCCTTCAGATTCAAGAGGTGGCCCCCACAGATTCAAGAGGTGGCCCCCACCAGGTGTATGGTGTGGCACTTTGTTCCGTGTGGCACTTTGTTCTGAGGGAATTGGATTCTAGAGGTGGCCCCCACGGATTCAAGAGGTGGCCCCCACCTGGTGCAATGTGTGGCACTTTGCTCTGTGTGGCACTTAGTTCCATTCAAGATCAGGATCCGCCGCATGTTAGCACGATATAAGAGATACAGGAGTCAGGTGATAAGTCAAGTCATAACTGGAGACAGGTAGTATAACATGAATCAGGGTCAAGTAGTAGCAAGTCAGGTGTCAGGTATACAACCAGGTGTTAGATAGTAGTATGTACATGACAGGCATGGCAAGTTTATCATATCAGGTAAATATATATGGAGTAAAATACATGACGATCCGACAAGCGGGGAAACCCAAATGGAGGCGAGAGCGAGGACACTCGCCTAAATCTTTAGAAAACATAGTGAAATCCTCGATCCGGAATCCAGGGAATCAACGCGTAAACGCGTTAGAGAAAAAGTGATAGAGAGAGGAGGAAATCAAGAGAGAGAAAGGAAAGAGAGGGAGGAGAGAGAACGTGAGAGCTAGAGAGAGAAGTCCATGGAGAGAGAGAGTGCATGAAGAGAGATTGGTGCACAGGGAGATGCGGGTTAGAGAGTGAGACGCGGGGTCGCAGACGCGGGAGTCGCGTCGCGGGAATAGCAGACGCGGGAATCACAGACGCGAGGTTCGAGATCGGCGTTCAAAACAGGGCGCGAGGAGAACGCGGACGCGAGCATGAACTCCGCGTCGCGTTAACACAAGAAGAACACAGACACGGGCATGGGCTCCGCGTCGTGTTGATACAAGGATGCGAAGGCCGCGTTAAACAGATGCCAAGAACGCGAAGACTCGCGTTAGGAATTGCCTGGACGTGGGAGAGAGATCCGCGTCAGCAATAAAACAAAGGAGGGAAGGTGATCTCTTTGGTGGTGGTGTTGTTGCAATTGTCACCGAAATGATTACCGGAATAATCGTGAACGATTACCGGAATAATCTCCGGAGCCGGAATGATCACCGGAATAATCGTGAACGATTACCGGAATGATCACCGTTGATATTGCCCGAAATGATTACCGGAATAATCGTAAACGATTACCGGAATAACCATCGGAGACGTTGCCGACGAAGAAGAGCTCGGCCCCAATCCAAAAGGAGTGGCCAGCCCTGATAAGAGTCATTTTCCAAATGGAGAAGACGAACAGGAAGAGGAACCAGGATGAAAAGAAAGAAACAGAGAAGGAAAGGAAAGAAGAAAGGGGGAAGAGGAGAATGACCGTCGATGGCTGGCGGTCACGCGGCGGCGGCCGAAGTTGGCGGAAAGGTGGCCAAGCAATATGTGAAGGGTGCAAGTATAGTTCATATGGTGAAAATGAAGTTTTGGAAACGAGGATTCGGAGAACGAGGCTATAGCTCGTCGGAAAGAGCACGACGAGGAGAAGGAGATGGCATGGTCGTTGGTGGCCAAGGTGGAGTATATGGTGGTGGAGATGGTGGAGAAGGTGGTGGTGGAAATGGGTTATTTTGGTGTTTCATGGTGGAAAAGAGGAAGAAGAAGGTGATATGGAGTTGTTGTTGTTGTTGGAAATGGAGAAGGAGATGGAGGAGAAGGAGGTGGAGAAGCAAAAGTGGATGGCCAAGGCAAGTTCCATGGCTGCGTTTGCTGCCATGCTCTCTGGAAACATAAAAGAAGAAGAGAGGAAAAGAATGAATGGAAGAGAGAGAAGGAGTGGGGTATATATATATATATATATATAGGATGGAATATGATTATAATAATGTGCATACTTTTCAAAGCAAAGAACATAAAAAGAGAACTTGTGTTTCCCTCTCCAAACGCAGCCCTCAAACCTGCGTTTAGGCCAAAATGAGCCAAACGCGGGATTAAAGCCGCGTCCAGGGAAGATGCAAAAAGGCTGCGTTTAACAAAAGGACAAAAGTCATAATGACTTGATTGGAATTGATTAGCAGTGCATTAAATGCAGCAAGGAGAGGATATCCGCATTAAATGCAGAATCTAAGGTTGGTGAAATTCGCGTCTAGCGAGGAGAGAGAATGTGGGAAAAATATCTGGATACTATTCCGGTATCTGGGAAAACACTGAAAACTCCGAAAAGTTCCAAAAATAAAATAGCTTGGAAAGCTTCCCAAAAATTCTCAAAAATAATAAATATTATATAAATATTTTTGGTGAAATCGGTTTTCAGAAATTCAATTCCATTTTCAAAATAAAAATCCTGAAGTCAACCGTTAATATTGGTCTACACCGGATTGGCCGGATTTTGATAAATTCTGAAAATTCTCAGAAAAAGTAATTAGATAGAAAATATGATTTTAAGAAGTTATGGGAAAGCCGTTTCTTAAAATTCAACTCCGTTTGTAAATTAAAAATCCGAGAATCGGTCAGCGGCACTGGTCGACACCAGTTTTGAAGATTTTCAATTTAATTCAGGAAAATTTCAAAAAATCATAGAAAATCTAGAATATTGAAAAATGATGTTTAAAACTAAAATCGGTCAAATCGAATACCAGAATGTCCAAATCGAGCAGTATCCTAGGATCGGGTCCTCGTTCAGACTAGGGCTGAATCCGAGTCCGTGAATCCGGATCCAAAACAAAACGATCATATAAATAATTCATAATATAAAAACAAATACAAGAAGTAAATCGAAAATACGATCAAAAAATCTGAATACGCAACTAAGTACGTATTCTGGGAGCGAGGTGTTACAATCCATCCACCTTACAAAAAAATTGCGTCCTCGCAATTTCGATAAGGGGTAAATTGAACACAAAGAGGACAAGGACGGGAATTATACCAATCAAGATATGAATCACTGCAGGTAGGGCTTCCCAGTTGACTGCACAATAATCAGGATATAGACGTCTTCTGCACTTCTTGCTGTATGAATCTTTGAACGATGCCGAATAATACTGACCATAAATAAAGAAGACCGATAGTTTAAGAATTCCGAAGATCAGGTATCAATCACTCTGAAGAATATAGCCAAGAATAAAGAATAACCGCAGAAGATCCCGAACACCATCTTCTGAAAGATAACCCGATTGTTGATCAATCTTGAGAATACCCGAACTTCAAAGAGTTGGCCGAAGAGATCATGTAATAGCTTCATTCATTACCAGCCACTACCTTTCTAGTCGATCATATCTTAAGTTGGTATAAAGGCTACAAAAAACCAAAACAGGGGAAAGATGGAAAGGATTAGGAATCAAATGAAGAATGATCAAGAAAGAATAGATAACTTTGCACTTGTAGTTGGAGTGTATAATCAGGACTCATGCATTCCAGTTGCAAATTTCTTTACCATTAATTTGCCATCTGGACGTACCGAGGATGTAGAGCCTAGGCTCTGATACCACCCTGTAACGCCCGATCCAGCGGTACGGAGACGTTACTGCAACGTATATACGCAGGTCAGAAATACCCTCACGTATATACGGTAAGCATCAGTACAGGCAAGAATCAGAGTACGGAAGCAAGTGGTGCATTATACATTCCAACACATGAGTACAATTACAAGGTTATCACCAGAGGTGATCCAATATTACATGAATATTACATCACTGATATGCGCAATTGCGAGATTACAAAGAGATGTACAAGTATGAACAGTATCAAAGGCACTCACGAGTTTACAAAAGGAAAACTCGAGAGGCACGCAGGGGCCTGGAAGGATGGAGCTCTGAACGGTCTGCTGGAGATCCACGCTACCGCTGCGCCACTCTGATCAGCAACTGGGAGAATCCACACGGTCCAAGCTCCATGACCTGGACATGAGGATCCAGGGGAGTCAGATAGAACTCCCCAGGCGGGTGGTGATACGAATGCCAAGTGGCGAGCAAGGATGAGCACAAGTGTGTATACAGGTATAGCAGGTATGAACAGGTATAACATAATCATCATAAAACAGGAAATCCGATATAAAACCGAATATGAGTAATTCTGATTGTACAGGCTTTGGTTACGGCTCCGTGAGACTAGTACTTCGAAGGAATAATCCTAACAAGGAAAACCCTCATCTATATACTTTATCTCATGTCACCGTAATCCAAGCGCTTACAACCCGAGTTACAAGGTAGTCATAATAGGAACACATAACAGGCATAACAGGAGTACATAACGAGAGTCATAACATGAGTCCATAACAGGCATCACAGGTATCATAACGGGTATGACTGTATCACGGCACATCATGCTATCATTCAGCGGCACAGGCAGGAGAAAAGTAGCCCTTCAGATTCAAGAGGTGGCCCCCACAGATTCAAGAGGTGCCCCCACCAGGTGTATGGTGTGGCACTTTGTTCCGTGTGGCACTTTGTTCTGAGGGAATTGGATTCTAGAGGTGGCCCCACGGATTCAAGAGGTGGCCCCCACCTGGTGCAATGTGTGGCACTTTGCTCTGTGTGGCACTTAGTTCCATTCAAGATCAGGATCCGCCGCATGTTAGCACGATATAAGAGATACAGGAGTCAGGTGATAAGTCAAGTCATAACTGGAGACAGGTAGTATAACATGAATCAGGGTCAAGTAGTAGCAAGTCAGGTGTCAGGTATACAACCAGGTGTTAGATAGTAGTATGTACATGACAGGCATGGCAAGTTATCATATCAGGTAAATATATATGGAGTAAAATACATGACGATCCGACAAGCGGGGAAACCCAAATGGAGGCGAGAGCGAGGACACTCGCCTAAATCTTTAGAAAACATAGTGAAATCCTCGATCCGGAATCCAGGGAATCAACGTGTCAACGCGTTAGAGAAAAAGTGATAGAGAGAGGAGGAAATCAAGAGAGAGAAAGGAAAGAGAGGGAGGAGAGAGAACGTGAGAGCTAGAGAGAGAAGTCCATGGAGAGAGAGAGAGTGCATGAAGAGAGATTGGTGCACAGGGAGACGCGGGTTAGAGAGTGAGACGCGGGGGTCGCAGACGCGGGAGTCGCGTCGCGGGAATAGCAGACGCGGGAATCACAGACGCGAGGTTCGAGACCGGCGTTCAAAACAGGGCGCGAGGAGAACGCGGACGCGAGCATGAACTCCGCGTCGCGTTAACACAAGAAGAACACAGACGCGGGCATGGGCTCCGCGTCGTGTTGATACAAGGACGCGAAGGCCGCGTTAAACAGATGCCAAGAACGCGAAGACTCGCGTTAGGAAATGCCTGGACGCGGGAGTGAGATCCGCAGTCAGCAATAAAACAGAGGAGGGAAGGTGATCTCTTTGGTGGTGGTGTCGTTGCAATTGTCACCGAAATGATTACCGGAATAATCGTGAACGATTACCGGAATAATCTCCGGAGCCGGAATGATCACCGGAATAATCGTGAACGATTACCGGAATGATCACCGTTGATATTGCCCGAAATGATTACCGGAATAATCGTAAACGATTACCGGAATAACCATCGGAGACGTTGCCGACGAAGAAGAGCTCGGCCCCAATCCAAAAGGAGTGGCCGGCCCTGATAAGAGTCATTTTCCAAATGGAGAAAGACGAACAGGAAGAGGAACCAGGATGAAAAGAAAGAAACAGAGAAGGAAGGAAAGAAGAAAGGGGAAGAGGAGAATGACCGTCGATGGCTGGCGGTCACCGGCGGCAGCCGAAGTTGGCCGGAAAGGTGGCAAGCAATATGTGAAGGGGTGCAAGTATAGTTCATATGGTGAAAATGAAGTTTTGGAAACGAGGATTCGGAGAACGAGGCTATAGCTCGTCGGAAAGAGCACGACGAGGAGAAGGAGATGGCATGGTCGTTGGTGGCCAAGGTGGAGTATATGGTGGTGGAGATGGTGGAGAAGGTGGTGGTGGAAATGGGTTATTTTGGTGTTTCATGGTGGAAAAGAGGAAGAAGAAGGTGACATGGAGTTGTTGTTGTTGGAAATGGAGAAGGAGATGGAGGAGAAGGAGGTGGAGAAGCAAAAGTGGATGGCCAAGGCAAGTTCCATGGCTGCGTTTGCTGCCATGCTCTCTAGAAACATAAAAGAAAAAGAGAGGAAAAAGAATGAATGGAAGAGAGAGAGGGAGTGGGGTATATATATATAGGATGGAAATATGATTATAATAATGTGCATACTTTTCAAAGCAAAGAAACATAAAAAGAGAACTTGTGTTTCCCTCTCCAAACGCAGCCCTCAAACCTGCGTTTAGGCCAAAATGAGCCAAACGCGGGAATTAAAGCCGCGTCCAGGGAAGATGCAAAAAGGCTGCGTTTTAACAAAAGGACAAAAGTCATAATGACTTGATTGGAATTGATTAGCAGTGCATTAAATGCAGCAAGGAGAGGATCTCCGCATTAAATGCAGAATCCAAGTTGGTGAAATTCGCGTCTAGCGAGGAGAGAGAATGTGGGAAAAATATCTGGATACTATTCCGTATCTGGGAAAACACCGAAAACTCCGGAAAAGTCCTAAAAATAAAATAGCTTGGAAAGCTTCCCAAAAATTCTCAAAAATAATAAATATTATATAAAGATTTTTGGTGAAATCGGTTTTTAGAAATTCAATCCCGTTTTCAAAATAAAAATCCTAAAGTCAACCGTTAATATCGGTCTACACCGGATTGGCCGGATTTTGATAAATTCTGAAAATTCTCAGAAAAAGTAATTAGATAGAAAATATGATTTTAAGAAGTTATGAGAAAGCCGTTTCTTAAAATTCAACTCCGTTTGTAAATTAAAAATCCGAGAATCGGTCAGCGGCACTAGTCGACACCGGTTTTGAAGATTTTCAATTTAATTCAGGAAAATTCCAAAAATCATAGAAAATCTAAAATATTGAAAAATGATGTTTAAAATTAAAATCGGTCAAATCGGAATACCAGAATGTCCAAATCGAGCAGTATCCTAGGATCGGGTTCTCGGTTCAGACTAGGGCTGAATCCGAGTCCGTGAATCCGGATCCAAGACAAAACGATCATATAAATAATTTATAATACAAAACAAATACAAGAAGTAAATCGAAAAATATGATCAAAAAATCTGAATACGCACTAAGTACGTATTCTGGGAGCGGGTGTTACACCAGATCTGGTTATGGCTCAACTGACATCTTTACAGGATAGGTTCTATCCCATTAGAACCTCACTTCCATCTTGCATTCAACTTCCATCGGTTGGTGAATACAATTTTGAGCTCAAGCCTCAGTTCATCAACACACTCCCCAAGTTTCATGGCTTAGAGTCCGAAGATGCTTATTTTTTCATAAGAGAATTGAGGAAGTATGTCTAATGATGAAAATCCTACACCTTGTAGATGATGCTATTAGGTTGAGATTTGTCCCTTTCGCTCTAATAACTTAGCAAAGAAATGGCTTTACAGCTTAGCGGCCGGCTCTATCACATCTTGGGATGGTTTCATCAAGGTCTTCTTGAAGAATTCTATCCAATTCAAAAGACCGCTCTCATTAGAAAAAACATCATGCAGTTTAAGCAAGAACCTAGTGAACTGTTTTGGAGGTATTTTGAACGCTTCAAAGACCTCCTTGTCTAATGTCCTCATCATGGAATAGAGAAATGTCGACAATACTAAATTTTTTATGACGGTTTAGACTATTCTACCAAGACACTCTTAGAAAGCATATGCCAGAGGGATTCTTGCAGAAGGATGAGAATGAAGGATGGGATTTATATGAGAATCTAGCTGAAAAGACTATCCAATGGGAACCTACTAGTGAAACCTCTATGAACTCAAACTCCATCTCTTCAAAAGGAGGTCTCCATTCTATTGAATCACTCATAGCTAACGAGCTAAGTTAGCTAACTAGCGAGAAGACTGGAAGCTTTAGAAACTAAGAAACCAGTCCTCAATCAAGTCAGCCCAAACCAATTTCTAACACCGGGCTGTACTTACTGTCAAGCCATGAATCATGTATTTGAGGAGTGTCCTATGTTTCAAGCTCAGCAACATTACCCTGAACCGTGAATGCGGCCTTTTTAAGTCCGAACAATAATCCTTACGCACCAACGTACAATCTGTTGGCCCATAAGGTTACACTCTCCATTTGTTAGAGTTTGATGATAACAAACCAAATAGGAGCTATATGGTACTAATTAGTTTGTTAAGATAAGTTTCAGGTTTGTACCAAATTTGGAGGCCATTGCTTAGCTATTGCAAGAATTTCTAGGTTCATGAA
>JAVJIF010026239.1:0-79229 GCA_038442645.1 Agave tequilana
GTCAATGGGTAGGGCTTGGGGTGGTATGGGACTTATTAGATTCGTACCCGTTTAACTTTATAGGCACCAGATCCGACCCGATTACTCGTAGGTCCAAAGTAATTATTCCCTACCCATCCCATTTATTCACGGGTCTAGACCCGATTGCCCGACCCGACTCGACTCGGTTATCATAACAACATTACGAACACAAAAAAGTCAAGCAAAATTCAATCAACAAATTTAAGTATTAAGAGTCTACAACATTCCAAATAAGGCATATTAACATATTATTATTAATTAAACCGGTATGAGTCTTAATCAAGTATGGTTCAAGTAAAATTAGATTCCGATCCGCGGGTATAAAAATCTAACATGACTAGACGAGTTTGATTCTTGTCGGATATGTGTCCAGCCCGACCCATTGACAAGCCTATCAAGCGGTCTGAAGGCAGAAATGAAGACAATGGAAAGGTTTGAACAGGTTCTCGGCTAGCTGTCAGTCTAAGGTTTTAGGCTTTAGGGCTATATAGGCCGGCTTTAGGGCTTTGTATCAATTTTATGGGTTTCAAGGCCCACGTTTCATAAATTAAAGTTTAAAATGACTTAGATTCTGAAGTGTTAACAATACAATATGAGTTATGCTCAACTTTTAATTGTTGTATTTAAGAAATCCTTCTTACAAGTTCAAATTATGGTCCTCACAGACAAGAGAAAAATTCCTTTCTGAATTGTTTGCTGTTTCAAACAAACCTGAGCAAACCCATGGGCCACTACCTAAACATAAAATTATGCCAACCCATTAAAAGCTCAAATTGATGATGTCTAGAAATTTTTGTTGCTTTGAACTATAAAAGCCCATTGAAAAGATATTTTGTTGGCAACTTTTAGAATTCCAAAAGTAACCTGTCTATGAGTGCTACAGTTAATTTTGGTTTGAAGGAAGTGGGCGGAAGTAAGGAAATGGGGAAGTATAATTGATCACTTCCCTATCTATCCAAACACCGGAAAAGGAAAATAAGAAAACCCCTTTTGTTTTTCTATTCTCTCTTTTACACAACCATTTCCTCACTTCCAGAGTGCTACAGTTAATTTTGTGATCATGTAAATCTCATTTGTAATAAGTTGTAGCGTAAAACAGTTAATTTTTAATCATGTAAATTTCACTTACATTCTAATTACAGTCCATTTTTTATTTTTCTTAATTAATTTTTATTTTAATATTATTTTGTGGTCAACTTAGTGGTCAACTTTTCCACTTCCACTTCTACATTACTATCCAAATACCGGAAAACTTACTAACCAATTCTCAAGTTCCAAAGGGAACTATTATCACTTCCTCACTTCCTTACTTCCTCACTTCCACCCTTAACAAACAGACAGTCTCAAGTTGTTGGAGACTAATGTCGAAGTATAAATCTGTGGAGGATTAAATATTCAATTTAAGTTTATCGGGGACTAATTATTTCTTAAACTCTCTTCTTCTTCTTTTTATTTAGTTTAAATTTATAAACAAAGGATGGGCCTCGAAGGAAAAGTCCCAGCCCATTTGTTGCTCAAAAAAGATGAAGTCTGGAGCTCCACTTGCATTAGATTATGACCAACAAAAATCTTTAAATCCAACATCAATTTCCAGCGATCAACAAAAAAAAAAGAGCTGAAACTTTCGCAGTAAAAAGAATTGACTAAAAGATATAAATACTCCGAGATGGTCCTTTTATTCATATAAAATCTCTAAATCTAAATCCATGTATACATCCAAATAATAATAAATAACAACTCTCACCCATCATATATATATTGATCAAAAGAATCACTTCCTCTCTCAATCTCTCCCCAAAACAATGACACACATCTCATATCACTCACTGCTAATTAACACCAACAATCAATACCCAAATCTCACAAAAACACCTCAGTGAGCAAACAGAGCGAAAAAAGACACCAGAGAACCCAAAACAACAGCGCAAGCGCCGGGGGCGATCGCGACCGATCCGCTCTGCATCGACGGCGCGGGGGGCCATGCTGGGCTCCTGCGCGCTGGCCAGTGCCAGCACGAAGAACAACATCAAAGCAATGGCCTTCACTGAAACCTTGAGAGCCTCCATTGTTTGTGATTAGTAAGAACAAGCAAATTGAGAAGATTTGATTTGTTTTTGTTGTTGTTACTGCTCTGTGAGAGAAAACTGTGTTGTGGAGGTATTTATAGAAGAAAAGTGTGAAAACAAAGAAGAGGGGAGCAGAGAAATGTAGCCGTTGAGAGAGAGAGAGAAAAAGCCGTGCTGAAATCTCGGCATCTGCGCGTGGAGTAGCCGTTAAGCGTGTGGACGTGTCGAGAGGCGGCTGGGTGAGGTGCAGCTACCCGTTTGAATAGAAAGAAAAATAGGAGTGGGGTTGCTTTTGCTTGGAGAGAGAGAGAGAGGCTTTGATCAGAAGTGAGCTGTTCTTGTTCGTAGGCCACCTGTTTGTTGCTGTCTTGCTTTGAATGGAGGCTGGAAGTTTGGGAGATGTTTTTTCCCCCTTTGTGGAGAGATGTTTTTCCCCCCTTTGTGTATAACTCATGTTGATATGAGTTTAGAGAAAATTATGACGTGAATAAATGTAGTAAAGGCTCGTAGATCAGTGTGGGCGGGCATCCACTCTGAAAATATGTGTTGTAGTTTAATATTTTTGCATAATATTTATTTTGTTTAAAACCCCGATGCTTGTAAATATAAACATCAGTGGCGGATCCATGTATGGGCCAGCGGGGGCGGTCGCTCTCACTGAGATCCACTTCAGGTCGGGTTTATACTTGCCCGCCCTTCATATTCTTAAAAAAAAACATAATCAGAAACACTTTTGGGTGAAGTTTTTCATTTTGTGATAAGCATCATGTAATCGTTTCAAATATATTAGACTTATTTTTTATTCGAGGGAGAGCACGCCGCAATGTTGAAGAAAGTACGAACCTTCATCATTATCGAATTGAAGTATTTTATGTGGTAATATATATGCAACTTTAAGAGTTGAATAACCGGTTTAATGTTAAATAAATTATAAATTATATTTTTAGATTAACAATAATTATAATTTATATAACTTCACGTGCATTTTTCTAACCCAAAAAAATTGAAGTGTTTTGAATATTTTTTTGCTTATTCATCAAGTAGGCACAAACTGAACGGTCGAAATAGTGAGTGATTAATTTAACAATATAGAATATATGAAACCTAAAAAAGATAGGTGTGCGAGAATTTTAAATGTTTAAAATCATAATCAAATGGTCGGATCGAGAATTTGTATGTTTAAAATCATAGATCTAAGTAACATAATATTTTTCGAATATCTATTTGTGCCTACTTGATGCATTCATAAGAAAACTACAAAATATTTGATATTTTAATTACTTAATGTAGACCAACTTCAATGAAGTTGATCTTGTATTTGAATGCCATAATATTGATTTGAGTGAGAATGATTCATGTTCAAATCCTCTCAAAAGTATCCAAGTCTCTCTAGTGATCAGGTGAGACAACTGACTTAGGCAAGAAGATAAGAAAGGAGCACATGAACTGTTAGATTATCTTTGGGTGGTTGAGATTAGTTTTTGAGTTGGTTAAGTTAGTTTTTGTGTTGATTAATTTAGTTCTTTAGTTTTAATTTTATTTTCTTTGAATCTAATGTCAACCACTCAAAAGCATGTACTCCCTTCTTATCTCCTCACCTAACTTAATTATCTCACTGGATTACTACTCTGTGTGTGTATTTGTGTGTGTATATATAACTTTGTGTTATTGCAGATGGACAAGAGCGGATATTGGCACTCACCAAATTGCTTAACACAGTATTAGATTATGACACCCACAAATTGATAAAGGCACCCACCAAGCATCCGCCAATTTTTCAAAAATCACCAAAATACCCTCTTCCTCTTTCCTTCTCATTTATGCTGCGTCACCCCCCTCCCTCGACATCCCCCTCTCCCCCTCCCACCGCCATCCCGAGCTTATCTCTCTCTCTTCTTTTTCTTCTCGGAGCTTCCCCAATCATCCTCAAGCTCCCCTTTTCTTCTTCTTGAGAGAAAGTACACAAAACAAATTTACTGTTTTGCTCCTCAACAAATTCATTAGAAGAAACAGATAGGAAATTAACAAAGTAAATTATTGAAATGAAAGAGAATTGTAAAGTATCAAACCATATTTTTATTGTATCAAGAAGAAACATTGGTACATTTGAAATTTCCATGGACTTCTCAAAGATTTGTTCAGCGATGACAGCTCCATTGTCGTCCGCTTGTATGATCTCCAACCGGGCTCCTAGTAGTATCCTGTACCCCTCAATGCGCCACGACCAGATCGGGAAGAGGGGTCGGCGTGGGGGACAGAGGGGAAGATGAAGGCAGAGGGTGAAGAGGAGGGAGTGAAGGCAGAGGGGAAGGGGAGGGAAGGTGAGGGCAGAGAGGGGGGGAGGGGGTGAGGGCAGTGGGGATCGGCATGTTGGGAGAAGAAGAAGAAAGGCACTTTGGACTTTTTGTAAAGTAAAAGTGTCCAAAAAAAATAATGACGCTCTTGTAATAATCTATGGGTGTGTTAATCAATTAGGTGAGCGCTAATATCCGCTCCTCGGAAGGACTCGAGGCAGAATCCTTCCCACTCAAATATAACCCGACAACATCCGACTAAAAGATCCACTCCGTTAAAGTTGATCTATATTGTTTCAAGTAATTAAAAATTAAAAATCATGTATTTTGAATACCTTTTACTCCGCCATCTAGTAGGCGCAATATAGTCGGCCGAAAATAAATAATACTTAGGTCTACGTCTTTAGACATACAAATTCTCGATCCGACCATTTCATCGTGATCTAAATATTTAAAAAACCTTACATACCAATTTTTGTTGGATTTCAATATATTTTACACCGTTTATACTAATCAACTCACTATTTCGGCCGTCCACTTTGGTCTTACTTGATATAGATAGAGAACATCCTAAACTAAGTATAAATACATAGAAAATTAACTGCACATATGTCAATGATATATATATCGCATAAAAGGAACATATAGTGATCATCACTAGCCATAAAAATGAATTAACTAGCAAGTACAATTCTTATATCCAAGGGAATGCCAATTGCACAGAAAATATCTTAAACTGGATATGCATACAAAATATTAAAGAAAGAGGGTGGAATTGGATATGCATACAAAATGTTGAAATGCAATGAACACAGTCCAAATTGGTTGTTTCCCTCTATAATTCAACGAAAGAGGGAGAAAAGTATGGCCGGCCGGTTCACTTTTGGTCGGACAGCTCTAGTAGTCGGCCCAACTGTAATATCCCCTAACTAATAATACTGTATTTCTATTTTTAAGTATTTATTTTTACTGTATTTAATTTTTATTATTAGTAGTAGTGTTATTGTTATTATTATATATATATGTTGTTATTATTATGATTGTTCCTGTTTCATTGATTCCTAATCCAACCCATTTTCATATCCCATTACCCTTTATCCTATTAACCATTTACCCATTTGGACCTAAACCCATCAATATATGCCCACTATCCTTTTATCTCAACTGATACCGAATACCCATGATCCAAACCCGAAACCCATTATCCCAGTATCTTAATCCCAACAACCAAATCCAAATCAAATCTTAAATCCTAACAACCTATCTAATCCCACCAAATCCTAACCACCTAATCACCATCCTCATCTTCTCCCAACACACAGCCGCCAACACCCCCATCTACACCCCTTCCATCTCCTGATCAACAGAACACTAGTTGCTGCTCCTCCGTGCCGTTGCGAGAGCCCCTTCCCGGCCTCCCTCTCTTCTCCGTCAGCAAGCCCAGCCCCCTCCTTGGCAGCGGCAACATCTCCCCAGCGCTCCAACAGCAGCAACCAGCAGATCTGCAGCAGCACCTGCTCCTCCCTGGCGTGCTGCTGCTCCCCTCCGCAAGACCAGGCCGGCCTCCTCTTCTCCGCTGATGCAGCCACCAGCCTCCCACAACCGGATCTCATCCCCTGCAGTCCAGCAGCGAGGACAGCAGCCTCCTGCGCGCGCGGCAGCAACAGCAGGTCGCCCAGCCTCCACCAGCAGCAGCAAGCGCAACAGCAGCGGCAGAGCCACAGCAACAGCAGCACTGCCAAGTCCCCCTTGGTTTGCTGTTTGGCCGAGAAACCAGCAGCCTAGGCGCCCCTTCTTCCTTGACATGTACAGCCACTCCTCCACGGCAGCCAGGACAGCCCCGACATCGCCCTCCAGCACCCCGCAATAGCCCAAGGCCAACCAGCAGATCCCCATGATGTGAGTGTCTTCATTTCCCTCTCGATTCATTTAACAGTATGTGTGTGAGTTCACATTAAATTGCTATCATGATAAATTTTGTGGATGCATACGTACATGTGGTTGGGCGAGTTCTCAATTCTCGCTCTTTTCATTGATGTGGTGTGCGTGCGTTGGTTCGGATTGTACATGAGATAACTAGACATACAAGAGTTGGGAATAATATGTATATATTAATTCATTCATGTGAGTTGATCCCTCCCTCTCTGTGTTAATTATGTGTATGTTTAGTGTCTACAAGATTGGGGATGTGTGTAGGTTCAATTCAGTATCAGGTATGCAGAACATTAGTCGACTTGCCCCTTGTATTAGTCGACTAATACCCTTATTAGTCGACTTACCCTAGCCCTCTAGTCGACTAGATTCCTATTTAAATAATTGGTCACTTTCTGTTTGTTGACTGGAACCTACCCTAGTCGACTACCCTATTCCCTATAGTCGACTAATAACCTACTATAGTCGACTTGCCATTTCTTGTAGTCGACTAATATCCTATATTAGTTGACTTATCATAGGTATAGTCGACTAGGTGTTTGTCCTGTAGGTCATGTACTCTCAGTTTCTGGTTATTACTCCTGTTAGTCGACTTGCATTTCCTATAGTCGACTAGTACTCCTATACTAGTCGACTTATCATAGCCTTAGTCGACTAGTTGTTGTTCTGAAAGTTGTGTAGCCTCTGTTGCTGACCTATACTTATATGTTAGTCGACTTGCCTTCCCTGTCAGTCGACTAGTACCCTTTATAGTCGACTTATTATATTTATTAGTCGACTAACCCTTATCCTAGTCGACTTGCTCCTTCCCCCTAGTCCACTAACTTTGGTCTGACTGCTGTTCTTAGATCTCTTATTGGATTGAGAACTCTACCCTTGAGCTATGGTATTGGTTATAGAAGGATGAATATGATTCTGAGGAATAGATATTGGTTAGATTGACTTGACCTGATAGATCTTAGATATATATCTGATATATTACTCGACTTTGGGACCTTATATTTGACCTTGATAGAAGTAAGAGTGTGTGATGACTTTGATCAGACTGGAGTGTGGAGATCTGAATAGATGTGTCAGAACATTTGTTATTTCAGTTATTGTGATGTGAATATATTGATGACTTGAGGATCAGAGCTGATTGATAGGGTGAGAGAACTGATCACTAATTATTGATATATTGAGACGGTGGTTTATTGTGCCAGACTACTCGTTATGGATTGATACTCGATGTTCATGATGACTATTGAAATTATGAGCTGGCAGATTCAGTAGTATTGTATTCAGTACAAGTATGAGATTTTGGGATGGTTATATATGTGTGATTGTATATTGGCTAGAGGTGTCTACACTGTTACTGTATAATTCATGTTACTGAAAGTTACTGGGACAAGATTGTTTGACCGTAACACCCTGTGCAGTCCTATTGTTCATCGTATACACAGTTACTGTTATTGTTTACTGTTACTGATATTGTTCACCGTGTATACGATTGTATTGTTATTGTTACTGTCACTGTATCGTCCCAGTGTTATAGGTAACATGAGTATGGATTGTTTTTACTGAAATTAAATAATAATGTAATTGAACAACTTACACCGGGATTGGGGAAATTGATGGAGGAGACAGCGTCTGTATTTTGGGTGGATCTAGGATACAGGTTGCACAGCCGAAAGAGGGTTCCACTGCAGGATTCCTGGGGGATGACTGACATCCCATCTGTATTGTTACTGTTCCACTGTTTCATAGTGAGATTACTGTTACTGTTACTGAGTACCTAGCGGTACGGCCTGCTTCAGCGCCAGGAAACTGAGGCCGTGGTCCCGGGTATGTATGGGACCCACCTAAAGCACGGATAATGTCTCCAACCAATCAGTTTCAATAACTTAGGACCCTGATTGACACATGTAGTAGGCGTAGTATGGGATGCGCCTATTACAGGTGGCAATTGGTGTTCGCTGACATAATAAATAATGATGAACTGTTTATATTGTATTGTGACTGACCGTAATCATCTGATTGTACACATAGATAAGTTATGATAGACATATGACCATACACATGACCAGGTTATATACCAGACTAGTGACATATGATAGCTTACACATCTTGACATCAGTTATTTGTTTACAGTTATTTTACTTGTCTTTTATTTGTACACTTATTCATGTTATTGTTATTCAGTGTTTATTTATCATGTTATTTAGTGTTTGCAGTTATCTGTTATTATTTTGTGCACACTGTTTACATGCACGAGCAGTTCTCTTTACACACACACTCACTAGGTCGCTTTCTGACGACCCTGGATTTGCACGTCCAGATATTGGACGTTTGTTCTATTGTACAGGTGTTCGATGAGACCGTACATATTGCGAGGAACTGGACACTCTCTCTTTTGATTTTGGTATTCTTTCCTTTCTTTATTCCTGCTATTATTTTGGTTCATGTATATCACACTTGGCTTCTATTCTATTCCTTATTTCATTTGAGATCATGTGTAGCCTTTATATGTATTATTGCAGTGATCCTTGATTATTATGGTTCAGATTTATACCTTGTTCAGGTTAATTTAGGCTTAGCGTGTATATGTGGGGTATTTTCCTCGCGTATATACGTCGCCGACTCTCGTCGCGACTCCGTTTCCGCGTATTTTGGGAAGCGGGGCGTGACACCAACTGAACCTGACCCTGGCTGATTGTTGAGGATTTTAACCGGACGTAAACCCGGCCCAGATACTAATGGGTAGGGGCAAAGGTACGGGTGGCAATCGGGTCGGATAACTCGGTCAAATCGAAGTGAATTTTCGTGTTGGATCTTAAAATTTCATCTGCTGGGTGAGGCATGAACTTTATAAATAGATCTAGTTCCTTAATGGATCTAAATATGAATTCTTTAGGATCCAAATCTGAATAGATATTTCTGTTGTTATTTCACTTAGTTCAATCTAAATATTTCATTCTTTGTAACATAATTCATATAATAATGTTATGTTTCAATATGTCAAATATTTCTAGAAAAATAAAAGCAAAACAACATATTTAAATAAGAAAACCTTTCAATTTCTATTTGATTTTTAATGAAAATTGTTGTATTTTGAGAGAAATTAAATTTGGATAATCACCTGAACCTGATAAATTATTAGGTTTGGATCACGTGATTCTAGCTTTCTTAGTAGGTTTGGATCCTTGAGTGATCCTACAAAATGTATAATGGATCTGCATGTGGATCTTACAGAATCTGACCTGAATTTGACATATTACCTCCTAAGAAAAGGGTGGTAATGGGGCCCAATAACAGAATCTGACCAAATTTTCTAGTTTGGATCTTTAAACGTATATTTGTTTATTTGATATCTTGTTCGATAGGATATGGATCCTAAAAATATATCTAAATGTCTTATTGAATCAAGTTAAGAATCCAAAGAAGAGGTGGCAACCAACAAGCAGTGCACGCGAGCTCAACCCCAACATATGTGCCTCCACTGAGATAAATATTGTGATTGGGAGAAAGTGAACTATGCAAAGCAATGCTTAAGATACTAATGATTGATCAGCATTTTTTTTTTAATTTATTATTATTATTACTTTACATATTATTTTTATTTTATTGAATTTCAAATCCAGATGTACTCGTGAATGAAGAGTCTAATGATCAAGGAAGGTGGAAGAGATGGATCATTAACATGCTTGACAACTGTCATCGTATCGCTATAGATACGAGTGGAGTACTTAGTTGTAGCCGTATACAAAGCGTATCTGTGCTCATCAGCCCAACTAATAATGGTTGAGATATCAAGCGGATGAGAAACAAAAATGAATTCATATCCCGACTTCCAAATACAGCAACCAATAACCAATAATCGAGTGCATCTTCCAAGAAGGGGTTAATTTGTGGGGGGAGAAGAGATACCTGCTGTCGTCCAAACCTGTCGAGTGATAATATGAGGAATAGAGACGACTTATGTGCGATTGGTGAGCGTGACGCCAAGCAAGAGGACCATGTGACCAAAAGAAACTTGATCAAGAGAACATATGATTGTTGGGATAATTGAGAAAATCAATGACAAAAGACAACAAGATAATAAGTGAGGCACATTTGCAGCTATGTCTAAAGTGATATTTGTTCCGATCAGGGATTATGCGATTGATTATAGGATATAACAACTCATTAATTGTTACTCAACTATCTACTTTGCACTCGCAAAAAATTGATCAGAACAACTTGAGAGAGTGAAATATATCTCTCTGGCGAGAGAGAGAGACTTGCCGTTGAAAAGTTAGCACTGATTTATATACACGACAAAGTAACCCTACAATACAATATGACTGTTGGAAATTAATTTGTTTGTTGGGAACAATTGCAATGATCCAAAAAATAAATATCTCAACAATCAAAATTTCAAATAAAATAATAACTACTCAAAATTTAGGCTCTAACAACTATATGCGAATATGTAATTTGTTAAGTATCACGATAGGCTACAACAGCCATGACCCGCCTTGCGTATCGCTCACTAGTGATCACTTTTATTATTTTTTCCAAAATTTATATGTTGGCATTGGCAACCCATTCTTTTCAAGGATTGTTTTCTTGGTTTGGCCTCCCTATCCTTTTTTTGTTGCTCAAATTAGTCATGGACATAATTACAGGTATATTATAAGGAAATTGCATTTTAATGAAAATGAAAAAATAATTTATTCTATCTCAAGTCCAAATATGAATAGAGCTTTCATTATTGAATAGAATAAAAGAATTGAGGCAATTCTTGCATCACAAAGATTTTTTTTAATTCTTACTCATGGCAACTACAAAACCCAAGCAAAAAAAACTAGGAACATAGTTAGTTTTTTTTTTTTTTTTTTTTTTTTTTTGGGGGGGGGGGGGGGGGGGGGGGGGTGGGGGGGGGTGGTGGTGGTGGTGGTGGATTAAAATTGAGAAGAGTTACAATATGATAGATGAAGAAATATTATTTAATGGAGTTGTTGTTGATGTTGCACAAAACTTTTGGACACATTAACAGAAAAGAAATGATTGATTAGTTAGTAGTGAGGGGTGTCTATTTTTTTTATGACACCATTTTGATCGTCATTTGAAGGATGTATCGCATCACAAAGTTGGAATCAAACCACAATAACTCATTTCACCAAGACATAAGAATTTAGGAGAAAAACATAGATGATTACTGGAATAATTAGCAAAAAGAGATAAATATGTCATAATTCCCCACTGCTGTAAGGAGGAGTTCCTAGATTTTTCTTATTTTTTAGAACTAGATTTTTCAATGATACATATGTTAGGATTTTGTCTTATTTTCAAAAGGAGATGATGGTCCAAGAAAGATTCAACTCGATTAGAGAAGTCGATGACTTAAAGTAGAAGAAACAAATCAAGATGGAGCAGATTAGTCGACTAATGTCTAGACTAGTCGACTAGTGGACTAGACAAGATACAGAGAGGAATCATTATATAATAGTCGACTGATAAGTTTTATTTCAACTAATCTGCATGACAAGTCGAATATAAGGCGTTCTAAAGTGTGAGCAGATTCTTTTTCAGGTGCGCGTCGTTTTTCTTTTCTGCAGGAGTACAAATAGGATTCAGACTTTATTAAATAAAGGTTTGTTTTCTAAAGATTAAAAGGTCTAAAGTTTTTTTAGATCAAGAACACTAACTTCTAATAGAATTGATTAAGATTCTTCAAACATCTAACAGTTAAGACCATCTCATAGTTCAAATAAGAGTTATATTGTAAAATCATATAAATAAAAGTTGTAATCCAGTATTGTAAAGAGTGGAGAACACTGAGAAGATCTTGAAAAAGATCAGAGTAAGTCATGAAAGAGAGAAACAATGTGAAGGTGTATAAAGAAAAAGTGTACTCTTGTAATCTGGGTCTAAATTCAGGGGGGTGAATACTCTTATGAGATCAAGAAGAATGTTAGATCTTTTTATATCAAGTTTATTAATAAAGCTTTCTTAAGTTCTCCCCTGTGGACATAGGCTAAATTTGGGACGAATCACGTTAAATTCTCGTATTATTTGCTATTACTCTTTTGTCTAGGTATTACTAATATGTTTTACAACAGTTTTTTTTTGCAAGTATTATCATATTTTCAAGTTCCGCAAATGTCAATCAAGAAATAACAATTGATATCAAAACATACCAATTTCTTACGCAACAATTGGTATCAGAGCTAAAAGTTGACGAATGGCGATATTCGAAGATATGAAGTTTACGATAAAGATCGAGGTTGAGAAGTTCAATGGAAAAGAAAACTTCAGTTTATGGTAAAAAAGGGTTAAGGCGTTGCTGTTGCAATAGGGGCTTCACAAGACTTTGCCGGGAAAGTCAGCAAAACCTGCAGGTATGTCAGATGAGGTTGGGAGGAGATGAATCTTAAGGCGGAAAGCATGATCCAACTATATCTCCCAGACAAGGTTATGAATAACGTGATGGATGAAGAAACGGTTACAAGATTGTGGTCAAAATTAGAGACGATGTATGTGACAAAAAGCCTCTCCAACAAGTTGTATCTCAAGGAACAGTTATATGGGCTACGCATGAAAGAAGGGACAATGGTATTGGAGCATCTAAATTTCTTCAATAAGGCCATCAACGAGCTTCTGGTTGTTGATGTCAAGATCGACGAGGAGGATAAGGCGTTAATACTTCTCAGTTCGCTTTACAGTCATGCGATCATATCGTCATCACCATGTTTTACAGTAAGAAAACTCTCATCTTGGAGGAGGTCATGTTAACTCTTTTATCTAATAAGATTAGAAAAAGGGTAAATCAAGTAGAGTAGGAAAGATCATATTGGTGGTCAGGGTAAGAAAAGAAGGAAAGAAAAGTTCGGACTTATCAAAAACGTGTCACTTTTATCACAGGGAAGGTTATTGGAAGAATGACTATAAGCATCAATAAGAATGGTTGAAGAAGAAGGGACAAGTTACGGAGGTAAATGTAGCAAGCGGTGTTGACAATTGAAATCACCTAGGGGGGTGAATAGGTGACTAGCTAATCTAATGGTGAATTAATGCGGAATTTAAACTATTTATGCAAACTAAAAACTATTATGCACAACACACCAAGTATAACACAAGAGTGTAGCCGGATTCCCCGTGAAGGGCTCTGGACTATCTCCTCAAGATTCCTCTAAATAAGAGTTGAGGTGCCGCTATGGCTCTCTTGGTTGAATACAAGTGTGAGCAAACAATCCCCAAGTATATAACAATATGGCACAAGATATATCAAGCATATAAAGATATGAACAATATAAGCATCAAAATATAAACACAAGTGAGAGATATAGAGAGAGCAATCGCAAGCACGGGAGATTTGTTTCGAGGTTCTAGCACCCTTGCTCATGTCCCCGCCTTAACACTATGAAGGATTTCCGCTATAAACCGATCCCACGGATCACTCGGTGTCGCAACACCTACAATGAGTTCACACTAGAACTCCTTAGACTCAATAGTCCCTCTCTTGTTCCCGCAAGAACTACATACCGCAAGCACACTAACTTGTCGAGGCCGCACCTCTACATCGAGCTCTCACTAAAACTCGAAACAACGCGAACCCGCAAGTCCGCCTCCTCAAATACAAGAATGAACTCTTGATGATTTAAACACTTTGATCACCTACATACACTCCCACAACAACTCTCCTATAGGATATATATGGCAATGGAAAGCTCAAGTATGTGTGAGAAAAGTGTAACCCCCTGCTTCCCGGTGTACGTATCACTGTATCTGTACGCGATACGACGTACAAAAATTGATTTGACCTCTGTAGTAATCCAATTGAGCTGATTTCAGTTTCTAAAATCATTTTCTAATATTTGAGATTTTTCAGGATTTTCTGGAATTTTTCTGGATTAATTTGGAAAATCTCCGTTGTCGGTGTCGACCGATACCGATAACCTGCCTTCCGATTTTATTTCACAAACAGAGTTGTATTTTGAGAATCCGCTTTCACCGTGTATCTTAGAATCGTATTTTTACGTTCGGATATTTTGGGAATTTTCCCGCATTTATCGAAAATCCGGCCAAACCGGTATCGCCCTTATCGGCGAGACACTCCGGGATTTTTAATTGGCAAACCGGATCGAGTTTCGATAAACTGTCTTCATATTACGTCTTAAAATAATATTCTCTATTTTCTGTAATTTTTGGGTACCGTTCGGAGCTAGTCACTTTTTGACCCTATTAAAATAATATTAAATTATTTGTTTTTACAATTCTTTTTCAATTACTTCTTCTCCAAGCCTCTTCTCTTCTCTGGATTACTCTTTTTTCCAGCGACTTCCTCCCACCGACGTAGGCCCCCTCTTAACCGCTCTTCCCCTAACTCTTCATCTCTCTCTCTCTTAATCTTTCACATTTTCTCTCTCTCCACTTCCCTCCCAATACACTCTCTATCTCTCTCTTACCCATAATTTCTCTCTCCATGGCCGATCTCCACCCACCTCTGGCTCCACCTCCGGCGACCCCGCCAAGCGCCGGAGGCGCCACCGTCCGGGCGCTGCTGCGCCCCAGCCGCCGCAGGTGGCACACGCCCCCGGCCGGCGCCACCGCAATCACTCCTCCCCTCTTCAGCTTCTTCTTCTTCTGCTTCTTTGCTGTAAACCCAAAATCCCCCCATGTTTCTCTCCCTCTCTCTCTATCTCTACCTCTCACTCTGCCTCACGGCCAGAGCCGCCATCGCCGCCGCCGGCGGCGGCCGGGAAGGCCGCCGGCGGGCTGCTCTCGCCGCCGGCCAGCTGGGTTGGCCGGCTGGCTATTGGGGGCAGCAGCAGCAAGCTGCTGCTGCTCCTCCTATCTCTTCTTTATGGGTTTGGTTTTTCTCCTATCTCTTCTTTATGGGTTTGGGTGAAAACCCAAACCCATTAACCCGTTATTGGGTTACGGTTTAATCCCAAAAACCCGTAAACCCGATACCCATAGTACTTAAGTTAAACGGGTTTGGGTTGTGGATCTGGACCCGACCCGTTATGAGCCAAACCCGCATCCAAACCCATTACAGGTAAAATTACAGAAAACCCCTGAGTCAATTTATTAAGTGCATTTGAATTCTTTTTATTTGCATATTTAACCCATTTTCATTACTTTTAGTATTCGGGCGATATCTGGAGCATCCGGACTCCGATTCGGGCGATTCTGGATCCGTTACGATCGTGGGGAAGAGAGCTACCATCCTATGGCTAGTTTGTGAGTGTTTTTATTTTATCAATTGTCTTTTTACTATATTTATTACACTTGGTTGCTTTATTTATATAAAACATGATACCGGTAAAATAAACTGTAGATAATATAAAAACAATGTAATCAACACCGTACGTAGAATATGTCTGATACCTAGTAGACGTAGAATGTGACACTAGATGCTTATTAGGTCATGTTCATGGACCACTAACACTCGGGCCACTAGTTCACCATATTATTGGACACTATTAATTCATGCAGTATATAACAGTTAGATAACTATCAATCACGAGATAGGAATGTTGAACACCGTTATTTCATGCACTGGTATTATCACTATACGGGAACTGTAGGTCAATGGACATGGTAGTATCTGAGACACTGACCATTGTGCATACATGTAGGAGTGATACACGTATATGTACACGGAGTCTTGCTCCACATAAATAATCCACTGATACACGGATATCTCACCGCATGGCGTACTGCATTTCGCTTTATTATTCTCATCGTTACATGGATGCTCGACACACGTCTCAGGTTCACATATCACTGTTACACATGCATGTATGGTTTCTGTACTCTTGTCATATGGATCACAGTACATCTTACATGTATTATTGTGCCATGTTACTGTATTCATGTTATATGATTGAGGCCCGTTATAGATATTGTTGGATACCCGTTCATGCTACATGTATTACTGTTCCATGTTACTGTATTCATGTTAGATGATTGTATCCTGATATTGATATGGATATTCCCGATACTGGACTTGAGAGCTGTTGATATGCTATATGTGGACTTCCACATCTATTGATCCCGTTTCCCGTTATATTGTTCCCGTTATATTGATCCTGTTATCTTGTTCCTGATTCCCGTTATATTGTTCTATGCTATCAACAGAGCTCTGGTCCAGTTATCATGTTACCCGTATCACATATTGTAATGGTACTTGTTACATTGTATATTTGACATACCAGATCATAAAGTTAACTCGGGTATGGGGGAGACTTGACGGTTGACTAGATCTTATCGGGTGATGTACTGGATCCATATTGTTTTCCCACTGCAGGGGACGGTAGGAGGGCTGCCTACCAATTGCTCCATGAGCTCTTGTTACTTGATTCATGCTCCCCTCTTAGCGGAGGGCCCTGGTCCTGGCAGCCAGGGGCTTGTTTAAGGCCGTGATCCCGGGTATGCACGGGATACATCCACCCGATAAGAACTCCTCGACCATGGGTTTCCAATTAACATAATAAAACAGTATACACAATAGTGACGTTGGGAACACTTGTTATTTGGTCACTCTCTCGTCTGGATAATGGTACCCGTAGGCCATGTCCGGATGGGTTCGACTGGAGTGCGGGCTCCAGTATGAACTACCAGTGGTATGGGACACTGGAAGAGATTGATTAAAATATCAGGTGGTACTGATTTCTACTATTGTGTCAATCACATGACTTGCCTGATACATGTATACTAACTTGTTACTGTTCCTGTTATTTTGTCTGCTATCATGTTCGCTGTGATTTTGCTTACCTGTTACTGTTCCTGTTCATGTTATTGTATCCGCTATCATGTTACCTGTAGACTTTGCCACACTATCTGATACCTATGGTGGCATACTACTCATGCACATGTACACCTTGCATCACATATATTCTGTTTTGCATTGCTTATCTGCTATTTAGACAAAACACAGTAGCATATTCATATTGCATATGCCCACCTGCATGTTCATTTACATCACTACCATGTTCACTGCTTTTACGTCACCGCTAGATAACATTATTTATTATATAAATTAGATATGATTAGAGTCATGACCTGATAATAACAAGCTAGGTAGTGATGGTACCAAAAGATGACATGTTTATATATTTCCACTGCTTCCTATATGCTTATGATATAATATCACTTGTACCACATCATGTATTATATAATAGTATCGTGCTTGTATTATTATGTATTTATTACTGCCTCCTTCATTTTACCACTCACTAGGTCGCTTTCTGACGACCCTGAGTTTGCATGCCCAGATTGGAGATCCGAGTTACCATAGCTTCAGAGAGTGCCTTGGAGTCACATGGGAGATTCCGCATCAGGACTATTCATAGGTATTTTAGTGCTTTATTTCTGTTATCTTATTTATCCTTGTTTTCATATCTGTTATGATCGCTGACCTCTTTCTGCAGGTATTCTTGTACTGCTTTCATGCTGGACCTCAGATCTATATGGAGGTATTGTACTGTACTGAGGCTTAACGTACGCGTGAGGTTGTTTTCACCTCGCGTATGTACGTCGCCATAACGTCTCCGTATCCTTGGGATCGGGGCGTTACATAGTGGTATCAGAGCCTAGGTTCACACCTGGTGTGGGTAACCACCTGGGTCCATACTCGGGCTCGTACCAACAGTACAATCAGATTCAGATTCTAGCTTATCTGTATCTGAATTTGGGGATTCCAGCAACAAGTACAAGAATACCATGATCTTGACAATTCATTCCCTTATTGCGTCCAATCCGTTAGTATTCGTTCACTACCATACTTCTCCATCCCGAGTCTCTTATAGATAGCAGAGTGCGCAGCGGAAGTGTCGTGGACCCGTAACATTTCAGCTTTGAGGTTGGAAATATTGGTCTCCCACTTGATTTGAAATTGCGAGGACGCAATTTTTGTAAGGTGGGGAGAAATGTAACCCCTGCTTCCCGGTGTACGTATCACTGTATCTGTACGCGATACGACGTACAAAAATTGATTTGACCTCCGTAGTAATCCAATTGAGCTGATTTCAGTTTATAAAATCATTTTCTAATATTTGAGATTTTTCAGGATTTTCTGGAATTTTTCTGGATTAATTTGGAAAATCTCCGTTGTCGGTGTCGACCGATACCGATAACCTGCCTTCCGATTTTATTTCACAAACAGAGTTGTATTTTGAGAATCCGCTTTCACCGTGTATCTTAGAATCATATTTTCTACGTTCGGGTATTTTTGGGAATTTTCCCGCATTTATCGAAAATCCGGCCAAACGGTATCGCCCGTATCGGCGAGACACTCCGGGATTTTAATTGGCAAACCGGATTGAGTTTCGACAAACTGTCTTCATATTACGTCTCAAGATAATATTCTCTATTTTCTGTAATTTTTGGGTACCGTTCGGAGCTAGTCACTTTTTGACCTATTAAAATAATATAAATTATTTGTTTTAACAATTCTTTTTCAATTACTTATTCTCCAAGCCTCTTCTCTTCTCTGGATTACTCTTTTTCCAGCGACTTCCTCCCACCGACGTAGGCCCCCTCTTAACCGCTCTTCCCCCTAACTCTTCATCTCTCTCTCTCTTAATCTTTCACATTTTCTCTCTCTCCACTTCCCTCCCAATACACTCTCTATCTCTCTCTTACCCATAATTTCTCTCTCCATGGCCGATCTCCACCCACCGCTGGCTCCACCTCCGGCGACCCCGGCCAAGCGCCGGAGGCGCCACCGTCCGGGGCGCTGCTGCGCCCCAGCCGCCGCAGGTGGCGCACGCCCCGGCCGGCGCCACCGCAATCACTCCTCCCCTCTTCAGCTTCTTCTTCTTCTGCTTCTTTGCTGTAAACCCAAAATCCCCCCATGTTTCTCTCCCTCTCTCTCTATCTCTACCTCTCACTCTGCCTCACGGCCAGAGCCGCCATCGCCGCCGCCGGCGGCGGCCGGGAAGGCCGCCGGCGGGTTGCTCTCGCCGCCGGCCAGCTGGGTTGGCCGGCTGGCTATTGGGGGCAGCAGCAGCAAGCTGCTGCTGCTCCTCCTATCTCTTCTTTATGGGTTTGGGTGAAAACCCAAACCCATTAACCCGTTATTGGGTTACGGTTTAAACCCAAAAACCCGTAAACCCGATACCCATAGTACTTAAGTTAAACGGGTTGGGTTGTGGATCTGGACCCGACCCGTTATGAGCCAAACCCGCATCCAAACCCATTACAGGTAAAATTACAGAAAACCCCCTGAGTCAATTTATTAATTGCATTTGAATTCTTTTTATTTGCATATTTAACCCATTTTCATTACTTTTAGTATTCGGGCGATATCTGGAGCATCCGGACTCCGATTCGGGCGATTCTGGATCCGTTACGATCGTGGGGAAGAGAGCTACCATCCTATGGCTAGTTTGTGAGTATTTTATTTTATCAATTGTCTTTTTACTATATTTATTACACTTGGTTGCTTTATTTATATAAAACATGATACCGGTAAAATAAACTGTAGATAATATTAAAACAATGTAATCAACACCGTACGTAGAATATGTCTGATACCTAGTAGACGTAGAATGTGACACTAGATGCTTATTAGGTCATGTTCATGGACCACTAACACTCGGGCCACTAGTTCACCATATTATTGGACACTATTAATTCATGCAGTATATAACAGTTAGATAACTATCAATCACGAGATAGGAATGTTGAACACCGTTATTTCATGCACTGGTATTATCACTATACGGGAACTGTAGGTCAATGGACATGGTAGTATCTGAGACACTGACCATTGTGCATACATGTAGGAGTGATACACGTATATGTTACACGGAGTCTTGCTCCACATAATAATCCACTGATACACGGATATCTCACCGCATGGCGTACTGCATTTCGCTTTATTATTCTCATCGTTACATGGATGCTCGACACACGTCTCAGGTTCACATATCACTGTTACACATGCATGTATGGTTTCTGTACTCTTGTCATATGGATCATAGTACATCTTACATGTATTATTGTGCCATGTTACTGTATTCATGTTATATGATTGAGGCCCGTTATAGATATTGTTGGATACCCGTTCATGCTACATGTATTACTGTTCCATGTTACTGTATTCATGTTAGATGATTGTATCCTGATATTGATATGGATATTCCCGATACTGGACTTGAGAGCTGTTGATATGCTATATGTGGACTTCCACATCTATTGATCCCGTTTCCCGTTATATTGTTCCCGTTATATTGATCCTGTTATCTTGTTCCTGATTCCCGTTATATTGTTCTATGCTATCAACAGAGCTCTGGTCCAGTTATCATGTTACCCGTATCACATATTGTAATGGTACTTGTTACATTGTATATTTGACATACCAGATCATAAAGTTAACTCGGGTATGGGGGAGACTTGACGGTTGACTAGATCTTATCGGGTGATGTACTGGATCCATATTGTTTTCCCACTGCAGGGGACGGTAGGAGGGCTGCCTACCAATTGCTCCATGAGCTTTGTTACTTGATTCATGCTCCCCTCTTAGCGGAGGGCCCTGGTCCTGGCAGCCAGGGGCTTGTTTAAGGCCGTGATCCCGGGTATGCACGGGATACATCCACCCGATAAGAACTCCTCGACCATGGGTTTCCAATTAACATAATAAAACAGTATACACAATAGTGACGTTGGGAACACTTGTTATTTGGTCACTCTCTCGTCTGGATAATGGTACCCGTAGGCCATGTCCGGATGGGTTCGACTGGAGTGCGGGCTCCAGTATGAACTACCAGTGGTATGGGACACTGGAAGAGATTGATTAAAATATCAGGTGGTACTGATTTCTACTATTGTGTCAATCACATGACTTGCCTGATACATGTATACTAACTTGTTACTGTTCCTGTTATTTTGTCTGCTATCATGTTCGCTGTGATTTTGCTTACCTGTTACTGTTCCTGTTCATGTTATTGTATCCGCTATCATGTTACCTGTAGACTTGCCACACTACCTGATACCTATGGTGGCATACTACTCATGCACATGTACACCTTGCATCACATATATTTTGTTTTGCATTGCTTATCTGCTATTTAGACAAAACACAGTAGCATATTCATATTGCATATGCCCACCTGCATGTTCATTTACATCACTACCATGTTCACTGCTTTTACGTCACCGCTAGATAACATTATTTATTATATAAATTAGATATGATTAGAGTCATGACCTGATAATAACAAGCTAGGTAGTGATGGTACCAAAAGATGACATGTTTATATATTTCCACTGCTTCCTATATGCTTATGATATAATATCACTTGTACCACATCATGTATTATATAATAGTATCGTGCTTGTATTATTATGTATTTATTACTGCCTCCTTCATTTACCACTCACTAGGTCGCTTTCTGACGACCCTGAGTTTGCATGCCCAGATTGGAGATCCGAGTTACCATAGCTTCAGAGAGTGCCTTGGAGTCACATGGGAGATTCCGCATCAGGACTATTCATAGGTATTTTAGTGCTTTATTTCTGTTATCTTATTTATCCTTGTTTTCATATCTGTTATGATCGCTGACCTCTTTCTGCAGGTATTCTTGTACTGCTTTCATGCTGGACCTCAGATCTATATGGAGGTATTGTACTGTACTGAGGCTTAACGTACGCGTGAGGTTGTTTTCACCTCGCGTATGTACGTCGCCATAACGTCTCCGTATCCTTGGGATCGGGGCGTTACATAGTGGTATCAGAGCTTAGGTTCACACCTGGTGTGGGTAACCACCTGGGTCCATACTCGGGCTCGTGCCAACAGTACAATCAGATTCAGATTCCAGCTTATCTGTATCTGAATTTGGGGATTCCAGCAACAAGTACAAGAATACCATGATCTTGACAATTCATTCCCTTATTGCGTCCAATCCGTTAGTATTCGTTCACTACCATACTTCTCCATCCCGAGTCTCTTATAGATAGCAGAGTGCGCAGCGGAAGTGTCGTGGACCCGTAACATTTCAGCTTTGAGGTTGGAAATATTGGTCTCCCACTTGATTTGAAATTGCGAGGACGCAATTTTTGTAAGGTGGGGAGAAATGTAACCCCCTGCTTCCCGGTGTACGTATCACTGTATCTGTACGCGATACGACGTACAAAAATTGATTTGACCTCCGTAGTAATCCAATGAGCTGATTTTAGTTTCTAAAATTATTTTCTAATATTTGAGATTTTTCAGGATTTTCTGGAATTTTTCTGGATTAATTTGGAAAATCTCCGTTGTCGGTGTCGACCGATACCGATAACCTGCCTTCCGATTTTATTTCACAAACAGAGTTGTATTTTGAGAATCCGCTTTCACCGTGTATCTTAGAATCATATTTTCTACGTTCGGGTATTTTTGGGAATTTTCCCGCATTTATCGAAAATCCGGCCAAACCGGTATCGCCCGTATCGGCGAGACACTCCGGGATTTTTAATTGGCAAACCGGATTGAGTTTCGACAAACTGTCTTCATATTACGTCTCAAGATAATATTCTCTATTTTCTGTAATTTTTGGGTACCGTTCGGAGCTAGTCACTTTTTGACCCTATTAAAATAATATTAAATTATTTGTTTTAACAATTCTTTTTCAATTACTTATTCTCCAAGCCTCTTCTCTTCTCTGGATTACTCTTTTCCAGCGACTTCCTCCCACCGACGTAGGCCCCCTCTTAACCGCTCTTCCCCTAACTCTTCATCTCTCTCTCTCTTAATCTTTCACATTTTCTCTCTCTCCACTTCCCTCCCAATACACTCTCTATCTCTCTCTTACCCATAATTTCTCTCTCCATGGCCGATCTCCACCCACCGCTGGCTCCACCTCCGGCGACCCCGGCCAAGCGCCGGAGGCGCCACCGTCCGGGGCGCTGCTGCGCCCCAGCCGCCGCAGGTGGCGCACGCCCCCGGCCGGCGCCACCGCAATCACTCCTCCCCTCTTCAGCTTCTTCTTCTTCTGCTTCTTTGCTGTAAACCCAAAATCCCCCCATGTTTCTCTCCCTCTCTCTCTATCTCTACCTCTCACTCTGCCTCACGGCCAGAGCCGCCATCGCCGCCGCCGGCGGCGGCCGGGAAGGCCGCCGGCGGGTTGCTCTCGCCGCCGGCCAGCTGGGTTGGCCGGCTGGCTATTGGGGCAGCAGCAGCAAGCTGCTGCTGCTCCTCCTATCTCTTCTTTATGGGTTTGGGTGAAAACCCAAACCCATTAACCCGTTATTGGGTTACGGTTTAAACCCAAAAACCCGTAAACCCGATACCCATAGTACTTAAGTTAAACGGGTTTGGGTTGTGGATCTGGACCCGACCCGTTATGAGCCAAACCCGCATCCAAACCCATTACAGGTAAAATTACAGAAAACCCCCTGAGTCAATTTATTAATTGCATTTGAATTCTTTTTATTTGCATATTTAACCCATTTTCATTACTTTTAGTATTCGGGCGATATCTGGAGCATCCGGACTCCGATTCGGGCGATTCTGGATCCGTTACGATCGTGGGGAAGAGAGCTACCATCCTATGGCTAGTTTGTGAGTATTTTTATTTTATCAATTGTCTTTTTACTATATTTATTACACTTGGTTGCTTTATTTATATAAAACATGATACCGGTAAAATAAACTGTAGATAATATTAAAACAATGTAATCAACACCGTACGTAGAATATGTCTGATACCTAGTAGACGTAGAATGTGACACTAGATGCTTATTAGGTCATGTTCATGGACCACTAACACTCGGGCCACTAGTTCACCATATTATTGGACACTATTAATTCATGCAGTATATAACAGTTAGATAACTATCAATCACGAGATAGGAATGTTGAACACCGTTATTTCATGCACTGGTATTATCACTATACGGGAACTGTAGGTCAATGGACATGGTAGTATCTGAGACACTGACCATTGTGCATACATGTAGGAGTGATACACGTATATGTTACACGGAGTCTTGCTCCACATAAATAATCCACTGATACACGGATATCTCACCGCATGGCGTACTGCATTTCGCTTTATTATTCTCATCGTTACATGGATGCTCGACACACGTCTCAGGTTCACATATCACTGTTACACATGCATGTATGGTTTCTGTACTCTTGTCATATGGATCACAGTACATCTTACATGTATTATTGTGCCATGTTACTGTATTCATGTTATATGATTGAGGCCCGTTATAGATATTGTTGGATACCCGTTCATGCTACATGTATTACTGTTCCATGTTACTGTATTCATGTTAGATGATTGTATCCTGATATTGATATGGATATTCCCGATACTGGACTTGAGAGCTGTTGATATGCTATATGTGGACTTCCACATCTATTGATCCCGTTTCCCGTTATATTGTTCCCGTTATATTGATCCTGTTATCTTGTTCCTGATTCCCGTTATATTGTTCTATGCTATCAACAGAGCTCTGATCCAGTTATCATGTTACCCGTATCACATATTGTAATGGTACTTGTTACATTGTATATTTGACATACCAGATCATAAAGTTAACTCGGGTATGGGGGAGACTTGACGGTTGACTAGATCTTATCGGGTGATGTACTGGATCCATATTGTTTTCCCACTGCAGGGGACGGTAGGAGGGCTGCCTACCAATTGCTCCATGAGCTCTTGTTACTTGATTCATGCTCCCCTCTTAGCGGAGGGCCCTGGTCCTGGCAGCCAGGGGCTTGTTTAAGGCCGTGATCCCGGGTATGCACGGGATACATCCACCCGATAAGAACTCCTCGACCATGGGTTTCCAATTAACATAATAAAACAGTATACACAATAGTGACGTTGGGAACACTTGTTATTTGGTCACTCTCTCGTCTGGATAATGGTACCCGTAGGCCATGTCCGGATGGGTTCGACTGGAGTGCGGGCTCCAGTATGAACTACCAGTGGTATGGGACACTGGAAGAGATTGATTAAAATATCAGGTGGTACTGATTTCTACTATTGTGTCAATCACATGACTTGCCTGATACATGTATACTAACTTGTTACTGTTCCTGTTATTTTGTCTGCTATCATGTTCGCTGTGATTTTGCTTACCTGTTACTGTTCCTGTTCATGTTATTGTATCCGCTATCATGTTACCTGTAGACTTTGCCACACTACCTGATACCTATGGTGGCATACTACTCATGCACATGTACACCTTGCATCACATATATTCTGTTTTGCATTGCTTATCTGCTATTTAGACAAAACACAGTAGCATATTCATATTGCATATGCCCACCTGCATGTTCATTTACATCACTACCATGTTCACTGCTTTTACGTCACCGCTAGATAACATTATTTATTATATAAATTAGATATGATTAGAGTCATGACCTGATAATAACAAGCTAGGTAGTGATGGTACCAAAAGATGACATGTTTATATATTTCCACTGCTTCCTATATGCTTATGATATAATATCACTTGTACCACATCATGTATTATATAATAGTATCGTGCTTGTATTATTATGTATTTATTACTGCCTCCTTCATTTTACCACTCACTAGGTCGCTTTCTGACGACCCTGAGTTTGCATGCCCAGATTGGAGATCCGAGTTACCATAGCTTCAGAGAGTGCCTTGGAGTCACATGGGAGATTCCGCATCAGGACTATTCATAGGTATTTTAGTGCTTTATTTCTGTTATCTTATTTATCCTTGTTTTCATATCTGTTATGATCGCTGACCTCTTTCTGCAGGTATTCTTGTACTGCTTTCATGCTGGACCTCAGATCTATATGGAGGTATTGTACTGTACTGAGGCTTAACGTACGCGTGAGGTTGTTTTCACCTCGCGTATGTACGTCACCATAACGTCTCCGTATCCTTGGGATCGGGGCGTTACATAGTGGTATCAGAGCCTAGGTTCACACCTGGTGTGGGTAACCACCTGGGTCCATACTCGGGCTCGTGCCAACAGTACAATCAGATTCAGATTCCAGCTTATCTGTATCTGAATTTGGGGATTCCAGCAACAAGTACAAGAATACCATGATCTTGACAATTCATTCCCTTATTGCGTCCAATCCGTTAGTATTCGTTCACTACCATACTTCTCCATCCCGAGTCTCTTATAGATAGCAGAGTGCGCAGCGGAAGTGTCGTGGACCCGTAACATTTCAGCTTTGAGGTTGGAAATATTGGTCTCCCACTTGATTTGAAATTGCGAGGACGCAATTTTTTGTAAGGTGGGGAGAAATGTAACCCCCTGCTTCCCGGTGTACGTATCACTGTATCTGTACGCGATACGACGTACAAAAATTGATTTGACCTCCGTAGTAATCCAATTGAGCTGATTTTAGTTTCTAAAATTATTTTCTAATATTTGAGATTTTTCAGGATTTTCTGGAATTTTTCTGGATTAATTTGGAAAATCTCCGTTGTCGGTGTCGACCGATACCGATAACCTGCCTTCCGATTTTTATTTCACAAACAGAGTTGTATTTTGAGAATCCGCTTTCACCGTGTATCTTAGAATCATATTTTCTACGTTCGGGTATTTTTGGGAATTTTCCCGCATTTATCGAAAATCCGGCCAAACCGGTATCGCCCGTATCGGCGAGACACTCCGGGATTTTTAATTGGCAAACCGGATTGAGTTTCGACAAACTGTCTTCATATTACGTCTCAAGATAATATTCTCTATTTTCTGTAATTTTTGGGTACCGTTCGGAGCTAGTCACTTTTTGACCCTATTAAAATAATATTAAATTATTTGTTTTAACAATTCTTTTTCAATTACTTATTCTCCAAGCCTCTTCTCTTCTCTGGATTACTCTTTTTCCAGCGACTTCCTCCCACCGACGTAGGCCCCCTCTTAACCGCTCTTCCCCCTAACTCTTCATCTCTCTCTCTCTTAATCTTTCACATTTTCTCTCTCTCCACTTCCCTCCCAATACACTCTCTATCTCTCTCTTACCCATAATTTCTCTCTCCATGGCCGATCTCCACCCACCGCTGGCTCCACCTCCGGCGACCCCGGCCAAGCGCCGGAGGCGCCACCGTCCGGGGCGCTGCTGCGCCCCAGCCGCCGCAGGTGGCGCACGCCCCCGGCCGGCGCCACCGCAATCACTCCTCCCCTCTTCAGCTTCTTCTTCTTCTGCTTCTTTGCTGTAAACCCAAAATCCCCCCATGTTTCTCTCCCTCTCTCTCTATCTCTACCTCTCACTCTGCCTCACGGCCAGAGCCGCCATCGCCGCCGCCGGCGGCGGCCGGGAAGGCCGCCGGCGGGTTGCTCTCGCCGCCGGCCAGCTGGGTTGGCCGGCTGGCTATTGGGGGCAGCAGCAGCAAGCTGCTGCTGCTCCTCCTATCTCTTCTTTATGGGTTTGGGTGAAAACCCAAACCCATTAACCCGTTATTGGTTACGGTTTAAACCCAAAAACCCGTAAACCCGATACCCATAGTACTTAAGTTAAACGGGTTTGGGTTGTGGATCTGGACCCGACCCGTTATGAGCCAAACCCGCATCCAAACCCATTACAGGTAAAATTACAGAAAACCCCCTGAGTCAATTTATTAATTGCATTTGAATTCTTTTTATTTGCATATTTAACCCATTTTCATTACTTTTAGTATTCGGGCGATATCTGGAGCATCCGGACTCCGATTCGGGCGATTCTGGATCCGTTACGATCGTGGGAAAGAGCTACCATCCTATGGCTAGTTTGTGAGTATTTTTATTTTATCAATTGTCTTTTTACTATATTTATTACACTTGGTTGCTTTATTTATATAAAACATGATACCGGTAAAATAACTGTAGATAATATTAAAACAATGTAATCAACACCGTACGTAGAATATGTCTAATACCTAGTAGACGTAGAATGTGACACTAGATGCTTATTAGGTCATGTTCATGGACCACTAACACTCGGGCCACTAGTTCACCATATTATTGGACACTATTAATTCATGCAGTATATAACAGTTAGATAACTATCAATCACGAGATAGGAATGTTGAACACCGTTATTTCATGCACTGGTATTATCACTATACGGGAACTGTAGGTCAATGGACATGGTAGTATCTGAGACACTGACCATTGTGCATACATGTAGGAGTGATACACGTATATGTTACACGGAGTCTTGCTCCACATAAATAATCCACTGATACACGGATATCTCACCGCATGGCGTACTGCATTTCGCTTTATTATTCTCATCGTTACATGGATGCTCGACACACGTCTCAGGTTCACATATCACTGTTACACATGCATGTATGGTTTCTGTACTCTTGTCATATGGATCACAGTACATCTTACATGTATTATTGTGCCATGTTACTGTATTCATGTTATATGATTGAGGCCCGTTATAGATATTGTTGGATACCCGTTCATGCTACATGTATTACTGTTCCATGTTACTGTATTCATGTTAGATGATTGTATCCTGATATTGATATGGATATTCCCGATACTGGACTTGAGAGCTGTTGATATGCTATATGTGGACTTCCACATCTATTGATCCCGTTTCCGTTATATTGTTCCCGTTATATTGATCCTGTTATCTTGTTCCTGATTCCCGTTATATTGTTCTATGCTATCAACAGAGCTCTGGTCCAGTTATCATGTTACCCGTATCACATATTATAATGGTACTTGTTACATTGTATATTTGACATACCAGATCATAAAGTTAACTCGGGTATGGGGGAGACTTGACGGTTGACTAGATCTTATCGGGTGATGTACTGGATCCATATTGTTTTCCCACTGCAGGGGACGGTAGGAGGGCTGCCTACCAATTGCTCCATGAGCTCTTGTTACTTGATTCATGCTCCCCTCTTAGCGGAGGGCCCTGGTCCTGGCAGCCAGGGGCTTGTTTAAGGCCGTGATCCCGGGTATGCACGGGATACATCCACCCGATAAGAACTCCTCGACCATGGGTTTCCAATTAACATAATAAACAGTATACACAATAGTGACGTTGGGAACACTTGTTATTTGGTCACTCTCTCGTCTGGATAATGGTACCCGTAGGCCATGTCCGGATGGGTTCGACTGGAGTGCGGGCTCCAGTATGACTACCAGTGGTATGGGACACTGGAAGAGATTGATTAAAATATCAGGTGGTACTGATTTCTACTATTGTGTCAATCACATGACTTGCCTGATACATGTATACTAACTTGTTACTGTTCCTGTTATTTTTGTCTGCTATCATGTTCGCTGTGATTTTGCTTACCTGTTACTGTTCCTGTTCATGTTATTGTATCCGCTATCATGTTACCTGTAGACTTTGCCACACTACCTGATACCTATGGTGGCATACTACTCATGCACATGTACACCTTGCATCACATATATTCTGTTTGGCATTGCTTATCTGCTATTTAGACAAAACACAGTAGCATATTCATATTGCATATGCCCACCTGCATGTTCATTTACATCACTACCATGTTCACTGCTTTTACGTCACCGCTAGATAACATTATTTATTATATAAATTAGATATGATTAGAGTCATGACCTGATAATAACAAGCTAGGTAGTGATGGTACCAAAAGATGACATGTTTATATATTTCCACTGCTTCCTATATGCTTATGATATAATATCACTTGTACCACATCATGTATTATATAATAGTATCGTGCTTGTATTATTATGTATTTATTACTGCCTCCTTCATTTTACCACTCACTAGGTCGCTTTCTGACGACCCTGAGTTTGTATGCCCAGATTGGAGATCCGAGTTACCATAGCTTCAGAGAGTGCCTTGGAGTCACATGGGAGATTCCGCATCAGGACTATTCATAGGTATTTTAGTGCTTTATTTCTGTTATCTTATTTATCCTTATTTTCATATCTGTTATGATCGCTGACCTCTTTCTGCAGGTATTCTTGTACTGCTTTCATGCTGGACCTCAGATCTATATGGAGGTATTGTACTGTACTGAGGCTTAACGTACACGTGAGGTTGTTTTCACCTCGCGTATGTACGTCGCCATAACGTCTCCGTATCCTTGGGATCGGGGCGTTACAAAAAGTTAGAATTGAATTGGTGGTGAAAAACTTAAGAAATCACTTTTGAAAACTCTTGATGAACTCTCCTTTTGATTTGGAAATATTGGCTCTAAAACGTGTGGATAAAAACCACTGATATAGGTAGGAAAAACTAGCCCAAAAACTCTCTTGAAATCCTCTATAAAACAGTCAAAGGGAACCCCACTATATAGGCTTCCAAAAACTAGCCGTTGGGGTCCAAATCAGCAGTCCCAGTGGTCGACCGGCCAACGGTCAAATTTCTGACCGTTGTGCCAGCGGTCGACCGGCCGGTCTACCGTTGCCTGGCAAAAGACCTAGCGATCGACTGCCCGGTCGACCGGGCCATTTCCAGAGAGCAGAGGCTCTCTGGCGGTCGACCGGCCTTTAGCTCTGCACGTATGTGCACATTGGTCGACCGCCCGGTCGACTGACTTCTGTATTGGTCAACCGGCCGGTCGACCGGCGAAGGCCAGTCCATCACATTTTCAGGGATTAAAAACTTGGCTTTTTACCTTCAATAAAATCCCATAAATTCTCTAAAAATTTACAAAAATAAGTTCAGTGATATACTTTGATATACAAACATGTTTGAGTAAAAATCAAAACATGTTACAAACATTTTGAACTATTTTTGTAATAAAGAAGTTTTGCCTTAAAAAAAATCTGTATTTTTCCAAAATGATTTTTCCAAATTGAAAACCGATTTTTCCAAAACTCCTCCAAATATAAAAACAAGATATTTTAAACACTTTTGACGCTTAGTGTGTATGGATATGATCCACTACACATATATGATGAATATCTATGTTTTTGACATTAAGCTCTAAATAAGTTTTGATAAACACATGTATAACCAAACTGGTATTTTTTCAAATGAAAACTCTTTTATGAAAACACATATAAATCTTGTGTGTGAGTGTATATATACTTGAGCAATCCAACAACTAATCTATCCTTTACATTTTATCTAAAATAAAATCTTAACACTTACAAACAAACCTAGACACAAGTCTTCTCTTCAAAAATCTTCACTTGAGAAACTTCTTCTCTTTCTTGACTTGGTCCAAAATATGATCCAATGAGTTAGACTCCTCTTGAGTACTTGATGTGGTCTTGATGCACAAGCTCTTGAAGCAACACGTGCTAGCTCCAAAACTTGACTTTAAATCCTTTGTTGAAGCTAAAAACCTACTAAGATCTTAATCACATATCTGAGACTAATTAAATACAAGATCATTAGTACTATAATTACATGAGTTAATCATCATCAAAACTAGAGTGATGGGCCTTTGGGCCACAATTCCCCCCTTTTTGATGATGACAAAACTCATGGAATTATATATGCATAGATTAAAGTTAAGCTTCATAGAAGCCCCCCTTAACTCATGCATAACAATAAACAAATAGATATTGCAATGAAGTGCATAAAACTAAATAAATATATATGCATAAACATGGTGAGAGAAACATGCATAAATTAAAAATTCTTTTCCCAAAAACTTCTCCCCCCTTTTGGAGAAACTTTCAAAATGATTCTCCCCATTTTTGTATAAACATAACATAAAAACTCAATATGCATATATAAACTCAAAATCATTCTTCCCCTTTTTGTCAATCATCATAAAGGGGTAAAATAAAATAAATCAACAATAAGGATATATATGTGATATACATTCATGAAGAGGAAGACGTAAAGTTAGTTTCCCTGCATACATGCATTACATGAAGAAGGGATGACAAACCCTAACTCATATAAAGTATAATATACAATGCATAAGTGGAGATGTGAAGCTCCCCTACACACGTGTATCACATAAAGAAGAGATGTCAAGCTCCTCGATATAAGATACACTCAACATGAATCTATATATAGAAGAGATGTTAAGCTCCATTGCACATAGGTGTAGGCTGTCTAAAAATCACAAAGACAAGCCACCAAAACGCAGAGATTCAAGATCAAGGCGCGTTGGCTCAACGCCCGCGTCTCCGCATCAAGGCGCGTTGGCTCAACGCCCGCGTCTCAGCATCAAGGCGCGTTGGCTCAACGCCCGCGTCTCCGCATCAAGGCGCGTTGGCTCAACGCCCGCGTCTCAGCATCAAGGCGCGTTGGCTCAACGCCCGCGTCTCCGCATCAAGGCGCGTTGGCTCAACGCCCGCGTCTCAGCAACAAGGTGCCCCCACCTTGGTTGTAACCACCCGGATTGCGGGGCCATCCACCGCCCATGTAGCGGGGAAGTTGGCCCTCATCGTGGAGCACTTTTAGGGGGCACGATCACCCCCTAAAAACCCTATAAATAGTCCCGTCACTATTGAGGACGACGACAATTATCGGGCAAAGGAGAGATTCCGAGAAAAAAAAAGGAGAGATCATCGACAGAGAGAGAGAGAGAAGACTCTTCAGCGAGCTTACTGAGTACTAGCCGCTCTTCGCCTACCTCCTCTTCTAGAGTTTTGGTAGACGGAGCTGAGTTACTCCCTCTACCTGCCAAGGAGAAGATCCCTCGACGGTCCAGGACGGTCATCTGGTCAACGGAGAACAAGATTCACTCTCCACCGCCACCCGAAGAACCCAGCACTAAACAAAGGGGGAATTCAAGATTCAATATTCTCCCTCCCTTGTAACCGGAAGATTAAGCCGGCTGTAATTTTTCATCTGATTCAAGAAATTTTACTCCCAGCCCCCCCTTTTTCGCGTCAAACAAGAGATGGCGACTCCGCTGGGGAAACTGTTTGTTACCGACGAACATGTTGTGGCGCAAGATGACGTCCACCACGAGGGAAAGATGGTCGAATCGCTCGTTGTCGAGTTCGACCAGGCGAAGTACGAAGAGTTCCTCTCTTCTGGCTCCAAGAGCCCAAAGACCCGCGTCTGTCGCAGGGTCTCGACAGGGAATGGCCTCGAAGCCCGATCGGTGGCTTTCTCGAGCTCCTCTGCTGCCCACTGTGCCCAGCAAAGTTCACGCGTCCACGCCTCTCAGCAGGCCCGCGTGATCCCAAGCACAGTTGCTGTTGCGACCAACTCCGGTGCACAGAAAACCCGCGTGGTTAAACTCCCTGATGTTCAACATCAGGATGTTGTTGGTTTCTCTCCACCTCCTCGACGCAACCGGAATGCTGAGCGTCGGCAGAGGAGACGTGCGCGTCAGCTGCAAGTCGGAACCGTTGGTTTTCCAATTGAAGCTGAACGCGACGTACAGTCTCGCACCTTACCCGCGTCACGTCCAGTACGTGAAATCCGCGTTTGGCGGCCCAAGCGCGCAACTCCTCAAGTTGAGTCCTCTGAAGACCAACTTACCAAACGCCAAAGTGAAGCTTCTGCGTCTCGTCAAATGCAGGAAGCACGCACCCAGAGACGAGGCGCCCTGCAGCCCACTCTCTCTCACGCGGCTCAGCCCGAACGCACCAGGCAGCAACGCGATGCTCGCGTCTCATCTCAACAGAGACGCCAGACGCGCGTTCCACAGTCACGATGCGGAAACCGCGTCCCTGAAGTCTGCGTCCATTCTGCACAGCACATGAATGCCTCCCGTCTTCGACGTTGTGAGGCTAGTCTCTTTGATCCCTCTTCCATGGATTTGAGGGATTATCTGACAAAGAAAAGAAGTGCCCACCAGGTCACTTCATCTTGCTGCTGCCAACGGCTCATCTCCATGCTTGCGGAGTGTCGTTGCGGGTCGAGTGTGCACCAGCAGTCCTTGGCTGGACATCTGACCTCGATTCCCCCGTCAGCCAAAAGAAGGCGCTCCCATAGAAGGAGAGTCTTCTCTGACATTGAATACCCGGAGCTTACTGCGAACATGACAAGCAGGAGCAAGGGGAAACAACTTGCAGTCAGTTCAGACGAGTCCGAGTCTGACTCTGAACCGGAAGGGGTGTATCGACACACTCGCACCCGGACGGGGGCCATTCCCCCAATTGACTATAATGCCTTAGCCCACGGCATTAGAGCGAATGATTCCCACTCCGCCGTAGTGGAATCAGGGGCTTCGAACTCTTCCGTCGAGAAGGAGACCTCTGCCTACATGGCAGGCACTCCTGAGGAGACGGCAAGACGTATAGAGCAGGTCCAGAAAGCACAAATGGACATGATTATTTCTCAGCAGGCGTCGATTGACTCCCTCAAGCAGGCGATTGCACAACTGCTGGAAGACAGGAGGAAATCTCCTCCTAGGAGGTCAAAGGGCAAAGGGAGAAAGGGAGAAAGCTCATCTTCCGAACCTTCTGAGGAGGCGCGACGATCTACTTCAAATTCGTCCAAATCTTCGTCGCACGACCCAGAAAAGGCTCATACTAAAAGAATGAGTCAACTGGAGCAACGCCTCAATGCCCTTGCCAGTCGCAAAGACCTCCAAGAAGTTGGAGTGGTCCGGCCCTATCCAGCTGAGTGGGATCTAGTCCCGTACCCTCCTAAGTTCAAGGCTCCAACCCTCCAAGCCTTCGATGGGAAGGGGTCCCCTAATCAGCACATCTACTACTTCAAATCCCAAATCGGGAATGTAGTAGATAATGACGCCATCCTGGCGCGACTATTCATCGGCACCCTGAAAGGGTTGGCCTTTGAGTGGTTCATGAAACTCCCGGAAGGTTCCATCAAGAACTGGGGCGACTTGGAGAAGCTGTTCTTAACACGCTTCTTCGAAGATGACTCCGAAGTCACGATGCCCACCCTTTTAGCTACCAAACAGCGGAGAGGGGAGTCCGTCAAATCTTTCGTGGAAAGATTTCGGAACGTGGCACTCCGGTGTCCAAGCGGTATGACCCAGGCCACCCTGGTGGAAACATGTCGCCACAATCTCCAAACCTCACTCCTTGCTCAAATAGGAGTTGCTGAAAGCCGCACCTGGAAGCAGTTAGTCCAACAAGGTGAACAGGCTGAGGAGATTGTCGCCCGCGTCCGAGCGGAGGAAGGCAAGCCTAGGCCAGAAAGGTCGACAAGGCGTGCACCGGCACCAGACACATCCCTCCAAACAAAGCGGAAGGATAACTTGGCGACGGAGACCAAATCTCCCGCCAAACCTCAAACAGGCAGGGCTAGTGGCTCTTCAAGCCAGCCACGCCCCAACAAGCAGTATTCCTTCAAGGAGGAACACGTCGATTCGCTCTTCAAACTACTCAACAAGAGCAATCGACTAAAGCTCCCTGAAATTAGGCGCCCGGAGGAAGTCGGCAAGACCGACAATCCCAACTACTGCATGTACCACAGGATGTTGGGACATCCTACCAAAAGCTGCTACGTCTTCAAAGACATCCTTCAGGCTTTGATTGACGCGGAGGTGCTAAAGCTCCGACCAGAGCAAAAGAAGGTCACGGCTAATGTGACGTCGGTTCTCCAGTTCGGGAGACAACCTCCAACGCCTGCGGGGGTAACTCCTATTCCAAGGGGAGAATTAAGAGTGGTCAACACAGACCCTCACCAGCAGCAGGAGAAGGGCTTGGTACCCGTCCCTACGCCTCAAGGGGAAATTATGTGGGTCCACCCCGACCTAGTGGACAACCAGCAGTGGACTACTGTAACCAACAGGAAGTCCAAAGGCAAGGCAAAAGCTTCGTCCTGCCATGTGGTATGTGCTTCCTCCCGAGAAGCAGAGGATGATGTTCCCTCGCTAACTGATTCAGAAGAGGAAACAATAGTCTTGGCCGCAGAGCCCAACCAACCAATGACAGGGACTCGTTCAGGACAGCCCTACTTGAAGCAGTACGGCGAAGCGGCGGTAAACCCTCCACAACCGGCCGCAGAGCCAACTAGGCCCTCCACGAAGCCACCTGTGGAGAAGCAGAAGGAGACTCGATTCTCTCGAGCCCTTCAAAGAGGCATCGCGGAAGGGTCTTCGGCACCTTACCGCTTTGATGTCCTGGCTCAGCTGGCCAACATTCCGGCACGCATTACCTTGTATGAACTTCTTAGACTATCAAAGTCGACCAGGGAAGCTCTGCAAGAAGCTCTGGCAAATGCTGAGGTCTTCATGACTCAGGTGCCGAAGGAGGAAGATGTAGAGGATTGCCTCCACACTTCCTAGAATGCCCCCTGCATCACCTTCACGGCAGATGATATGCAGGTCAAAGGGAAGCATGATCGACCCCTGTACTTCACAGGTTATATCGGATCATCTGAGGTGAACCGCATTCAGGTAGATCCAGGGTCCGCATTGAGCATCATGCCTCGCCGAGTCATGCAACACCTCGGCATCCCTACTCACCGTCTGAGCCCTACACAGACGACCATCTACGGGTTCAATGCCAATGGCACCCGTCCGATGGGGAAAATCAAGCTCAAGTGCCAGATTGGGAGCCTCAAGTCGGAGGTGACGTGCTACGTCATCGATGCCGACACTTCCTACAATCTGCTGCTGGGACGACCATGGATCCACCGCAACTCCATCGTTCCCTCCACTCTTCACCAAGTCATGAAATACATTGACGCGAGTGGGAAGGTGCAAACGTTGGTTGCCGAAAGGTATCCGTTTAAGGGGGTCGAGAATTATTTCACGGATTCCCTCTTATATCAGGATCCGGTGGATGAAACCCCGCAACTGGAGGTGCCAGACTCTGGTAATGAGGCTGACACTGAGACCGAGCAAGAAAAGTGCCTGTGGGAGTTAGAACCACTTGTAAAGAGCACTAATAAGCTCGATGTTGATAATACCACCGACGATGCAGGCGGCTGGTATATTAATGAGAATTTAGACTTTGAGTACTTCTCTGCGTGTGCATCCGATTCAATACCGTCGGATACTACTACCGACGTAGACGATGACATCTTGTCGGCAATGGATGCTTTAACATCATTGCATGTACCAGTAAAATCATCTTTCGGGACATACCAGGATAATGGTGATGCGCAGGAATCTATATTCATGGTTCCGACAAGACGAAAAGGCCAAAAACCAATTCTTTTTGGGCGAATGACGACTGAACCAACTCCCCGCGAAGAATCAGAAAGTGAGGAGGAATCCCCTCAGCTCGACCATTATGAACCAAAACGCTCAAAATGATGAAGTGCATGGGGTATGACCTAACCAACAGACCCGGGTTGAACTTCGGCAAAGGGAGAAGAACGCTACTTCGATCTTTTGTGCCGAAAGGGAAGGCCCCCGATTATTATCATCGGACGCGCAGGGGGTTGGGCTATGTATCAACTTCGGTCCCATCAGCCTCCGATTCTCAAGAATCGTCGAGCAACGATTACTCTTCAGACACATCATCTTGGGAGTCAGATGTCAGTGTCGGCAACATCTTCAAGGAACTTTCAGTGAACATGGTTTCGACAAGCCACCTGAAAGATGAAAATGAAGAAATGATCCAAGCTGATACAGATCCTTGGATCAAACATTTAAACGCTCTTTGGGACGTTCGCTTTGAACAGCGCGAGCCACCCACAGAAGACAAGGTTGTTCAGATCAACCTAGGAGATGAGGCTAACCCTAAGCCCATCTTCATAAGTGACGGCCTGTCGCCTTCAGAGAAGAAGGATCTAATATCTCTTGTACAAGAGTATATAGATGTCTTCGCCTGGAACTATGAGGACATGCCAGGGCTTGATCCACAAGTGGCCATGCACCGCCTCAACATCAATTCGGACGTAAAACCTGTCAAACAACAGCAGCGACGGTTCCGTCCCGAAATAATGGAAGCAATTCAATCAGAAGTCAGAAAGCTCATTAATTCTGGCTTCATCAGAGAAGAACAGCATCCCGACTGGGTAGCCAACATCGTCCCCGTCGCCAAGAAGAACGGGAAGATCCGGATCTGCATCGACTTCCGCGATCTGAACAAGGCCTGCCCCAAGGACGAATTCCCATTGCCAATCACAGATGTCATGATTGACAATACTTGTGAATTCGAACGAATGTCCTTCATGGACGGATTCTCAGGATACAATCAAATCAAAATGTATCCTGATGACGAAAAGCACACCTCCTTCAGGACACCCCTAGGAGTGTATTGCTACACCGTCATGCCCTTCGGACTGAAGAATGCAGGGGCAACATATCAAAGGGCCATGAATGCCATTTTCCATCAGCAAATACGCAAAACGGTGGAATGTTATGTTGATGACATCGCGGTAAAAAGCCGCACTAAAAGTGATCACATAGCGGACCTGAAGGTGGTCTTCGACATCATGCGGGCTCATCAGTTGAAGATGAATCCCACAAAGTCTTTCCTGGGGGTGGCTAGTGGCAAGTTCTTAGGATTTGTTGTAACGTCCACCGGAATTCATTTGGACCCGGAAAAGATCCGCGCTATCCAAGAGATGCAACCCCCTAGAAATCTCAGAGAACTCAGAGGATTGCAGGGACGATTGGCGTACATCCGCCGGTTTATCTCGAACCTCTCCGGAAGATGCCAGCCCTTCGCTAAGTTGATGAAGAAGGGTGTCTCATTCATTTGGGATGACGCTTGCCAACAAGCGTTTGAGGAAATCAAACAATACCTCACCCAACCACCAGTTCTGGCAGCCCCGGTGTCCGGAAAGCCTTTCCTGGTGTACGTCCGGGCAATGGACCATTCTTTGGGAGCTCTACTAGCTCAGAATGATGAAGAAGGACGAGAACAGGTAATCTACTATCTGAGTAGAACAATGATCGGAGCCGAACATCGGTACAACCCGATCGAGAAGGAATGTTTGGCACTAGTGTTCGCCATTCAGAAAATGCGACACTATCTGCTAGGCCAGACTATAAATGTCATATCAAAAGTCAATCCTTTGAGGTTACTTATGACAAAGCCTTCTTCACTAAATGGCCGGCTGGCAAAATGGGCCATGTTGCTATCCCAGTATGATATGCACTTTCTGCCGCAGAAAGCCATTAAGGGACAAGCGGTGGCTGACTTCCTAGCTGAACACCCAGATCCGAGGGCAGCCGAAGTCTACGAGGATCTCCCAGACGAAGTGGCCGAAGCCTACCTGACTCAGACGTCGTTCGAAAGTCAAGTGTGGCAACTTTTCTTCGACGGTGCATCAAGGACAAGCCCCAAGGGACACGTAGTGGCGGGGGTAGGAGTAGTACTTGTCTCCCCACAAAATTATGTGATACCCCGAGCTGTCTCACTAACAGAGCCTTGTTCCAACAATGTGGCGGAATACAATGTTCTATTGATTGGGATGCAGCTCGCCGATGAGATTGGCGTTAAAAATCTCGAGGCATACGGTGATTCTAAACTCATCGTCAGTCAAATTCGCGGGGAGTACGAAGTCAGACATGAGGACTTAGTACCCTATTACAACGCAACTATCCGCATGGCCGAGGGGTTTGCTAACTTCTACATCGACCATGTACCGCGCAGGCAAAATGCGCACGCCGATGCACTCGCATCCCTGGCAGCATCCTTAGCTCTTCCAACTGGAGCAATGGAGAAGATATTCGTCTACAGCCACGACCTGTATTGCCCGAAAAATACTTTCAAGGACTATCATGAGTCAAAGGGAGATTGTCGAGGCAAAGAAGTGCTGGAATTGTCGGCCGGTCCAGAGCTTAAAGACTGGCGATTCCCCTACATCGACTATGTCTTGTACGGCATCCTGCCTGAGGACACCAAGGAAGCGGCTGCCATTCGAAGGAAAGCCCCTAAATTCTACTATAACGCGATCACGCGAACATTGTATCGTCGATCGTATGACGGAATCTTACTTCGGTGTCTCTCACCAAAAGAGGCCCAGGAGGTATTGAAAGAGGCTCACGACGGTACGTGCGGAGCCCATCAACCTGGCCCAAAACTGGCACATCGACTCTAAAGGTTGGGTTACTATTGGCCCAAGATGGTTGCCGACGCCATCGCCTATGCCAAAAGATGTCATGCTTGCCAAATACATGGAGATTTTATCCATCAAGCACCAGGGTACCTCCACTCTACGACCTCTACATGGCCATTTGAAATGTGGGGGATGGATGTGGTTGGTCCTATCAGCCCTCCATCATCAAAAGGACATCGGTTCATTCTAGCAATAACCGATTACTTCTCCAAATGGGCCGAAGCCATTCCTTTGAAGGAGGTGAGTCGTCCAACGTGATCAAGTTCGTAAAACATCACGTTATTTACCGTTTCGGTGTACCTCGGCGGATTGTCCATGACAATGGACCCCAGTTCATCAGCCAGGCGTTCCAGAGATTCTGCGCTAAGTTCAGAATCCAGAGTGTGTCTTCAACGGCATACTACCCTGCCGCCAATGGTCTCGCAGAAGCTTTCAACAAGACTATTGGCAAGCTTCTCAAAAAGTTCGTCTCGAAGAGTCAACGCCACTGGGACGACAAGCTAGGCGAATGCTTATGGGCCTATCGCACAACAGTGCGAACCCCGACTAAGGCCACGCCGTTTTCCTTGGTATACGGATGTGAAGCCGTGCTTCCCCTAGAGATCCAAATTCCATCTCTACGCGTCGCCTTGACAGCGGAGATGACGACAGAGGAGAAGCATCGACAGCGACTCCAAGAACTGGAGGCCTTAGACGACAAGCGTCTGCAAGCCCAACAGCAAATCGAGCTCTACCAGGCTCGAATCACCAGAGCCTTCAACAAGAAAGTTAAAGTGCGAACTTCCAAGAAAGGCGATCTTGTCTTAGCCGTCAGAAGACCCATGGTGATGACGCACAAGACAAAAGGAAAATTCCATCCCAAATGGGAAGGACCGTTTGTGGTAGAGTCAGTCTACTCAAATGGATCATATCGCCTCATAACTTCGAATGGCGATACACTCATGATGCCAATCAATGGCAAATTCTTGAAGAAATACTATCCCTAGACGGTATCCTTCCGCCGATCAAGTTAAAAATACACCTCTGATCAGAAACATCCGACGCCTCCGACGGCTAAGGATAGAGGAAAATGTTGGCTTCTAAGCCCAACATCAGTCTTCGATAACTCATCATGCTGAGGGGAATAGCATGGCTAGCCCAACTCAAACGGTAGTTGGTAAAGGCATCTCAAATCCGTTGATAGCTGAGGGTTTGCTAAAAATCTTAAGTGGACTTGAGTCCACTCTTTCCTCCAAAATCCCTTACCAATTCTCATCCATAGAATGGTAGGACCACAAAATGCAATCATTACTACGTTAACACTATACCTCTGGTAATGAATACTCTTTGTCGAGTATAAACTTTGCTTGTTAACTCTGCATAGAGTAACAAACTCTCAAATTTGCCAAGTTAACACTATACCTCTGGCATTTCAAACTCCACTTGTCAATTCTCATCAATAGAATGACAGGTCCTCAAATTGCTCTTATCACGAGCCAATTCTTGTCAAGTTAACATTACACCTCTGACAAACTACTGTTTAAGTTAACATTACACCTCTAAGCAGTACATCGAGTGCCTGTCAAGTTAATATCACACCTCTGATAGTCACCTTTCTTCAGACTTTCGTATCGAAGCTGAAATGGACGATGCCAAGTTAACACTACACTTCTAGCATCCGAGTCATCACTAAGTTCAACAATACACCTATGGCCATGACCTTTCCTCGACCTCTTTGTCAAAGTCGAGACGACTAATGCCAAGTTCAACATTACACCTCTAGCATTATCCTCACTGTTAAGTTAAACATCACACCTATGACAGTGACTTCCTCAGTTTTCCCAAATAAAACTGAGATGCTGATGAGTTAAGTTAATATCACACCTCTAACTCATGTCCTTGTCAAGTTAACATTACACTTCTGACAAGACTACTTCTAAACCGTTAAGTTAATATCACACCTCTAACGGTAAAAACCTTCCTAGATTCCCCGCGAGTCTAGTCTCATTTGATACTCTCCCCGACAGAGTATCAAGTTCATTTAGAAACATTGTTGGTTAACATTACACCGTTAACAATGTTTCCGTCAAACTCCCCAGCTGATCTTAAATCAAGTTAATCCCAAATCCTTGATAAAAGTTCATCTTCCCTGGGGGTACGAACTCCACTTGTCACTTTCTTTTACAAAGTGGCAGGTCCACCAAAAAATCATCCCATCCCTGTCAAGTTAATATCACACCTCTGACAGTATCATGAAAACTCCTGAAATAGGATCTTTCCTTACAAATCTTGACTAATTAAGATTTACCACTATAATTTTGATAAGGTCAAAAGATTCCTTGCTTCTACGTGTCTAACTGAAGACAAAAGTTAAGACAATGAAGGAGGCAAAAAGAAAAGTGTCACTTTTATTTATATATCCAAGCATATGAAAGTGATACAAAACGCTCTCTTATACAATAAGATGAGTGCTCTCTTATACAATAAGATGAGTGTTACAATTAAGGAGTATAAAGAAGTCCCTCTCTCTCTCAGAGGCCGTACTCACTCCTTGAAACCGCATCTGATCCCAGGTGCACAATTGGAGCCGATTGCGCCATGGCGATGACGCAAAAGTCGAAAGCGCCCTAGCTGACTAAGCCAAGAGCAATGGTGTTCTTGAGGTCCAGCGGCAGCAGAAAGTCCTGCAACCCTTCAATCATCACCATCCCTTTCCCCAGCAGGCCATCCAACGGAGTGTCCTTGATGTCACTTCTGGAGTAGGGAAAGGAAGAGGATCTTTCCGCCACCGCAACCGCCGGAACCTCCTCGCCGTCATACCTGACCTGACCATCTCTTGCCATCAGACATGGTTGGTGCAGAAGATCTGAAGAGACCTTGGCGAGATTTGGGTCCTCGTCGGAGATATAATTTACTCTCTTACAAACGACGAGGACCATAATTTACTCTCTTACAAACGAACATTGAGCAAGTTCGCCCGCCGATATATTCTTTCCGGGGCCCAGCGAACCTGAAAAAGGACGAGCAAGCCTACCTGCAAAGAATAAACAAGAGAGTTAGAAAATCTGGAACTTAGTACACTTCGACAAAGAAAACTAAGTGACAGACGCGGCAGTCATTGAAGACTTCAAACGCGGGAACAACCCGCACGGTCAAACCACCGCGTCGGCAGAAACAGACGCGAGTCAAAACTGTGCCACGCACAGGATTCAAACGCGGCCTCAGTTTGCACCCGCGCTTAATGCACAAGACGCGAAAAACTTCAGAACGCCAAAAAATGCCATCTCTCTGTTGGGTAAACAGGAGTTGCAAGATTCAGGTCTGAAACGCGCCATGAGCAAAGCCAGCGTCAAGAGCCCGCGTTCAGAGAAGTTCAAGTCACCGGCACAAATTCCAGAATAGGAATGCACCAGGATTTCATTCAGATGGCTATGCCAAAGTACAGGCTATGGACATCATCGGGGTGACATACCAGCAGAGGCCCCTGTCCAAAGTTGGCCACTCTGCATCCAAACGCGGTCGCGCAAGATGATCCGAGAGAGGATTCCTTCTGAAGAGACCAAACAGAAGCATGAGAGCTCTGGGTCATCTTCATCCACGGGGTCACCTTCACCCATGAAGACGATTCTCTGAAAGATAACTCAAGGCGTGGTCTCTCAGAGCAAACAAAAGAAAACAATCCAAGTTTGGATTATTGAGAAGGGGGCACACCCTATTTATAGGCAATTCTCAACAACTGCCATTAATGGTGCGTTAATCGGAACCGTCGCGCACGACTGTCAAAGCCCAATCAAAAACGGACGCGTGGAACGCTGCTTTGGAAACCGTCGAAGTGCGCCAGTTTTTCAACCGCCAGCGTCGGTTCTGCATGCAAGAGCATTAACGCCTAAATCCATTGAGAGGCCGACGCGTGGATAACTGCCTTGGGAAGCAACGAACGACCCAGAATCCCAATCGACAGCGAAGACTTGACGTTCAAAGATCTCCTAAAATCTTTTAAGTCAGGTTGCATTAAACGCAGATGGGAAAGCCGCGTCCCTTCAGCAGACAAGGCTGCGTCTCTTGCGCCTGCCCGATCTGCGCAAAACATATTTGCGTTATTCAGAGCCGCGTCTCACCTTGAGATTGACGCTGCGTCTCACTCCATGGACTGACGGCCGCGTCTCACTTTATGATTCAATACCGCGTCTCATCTTTTGATTGACGCTGCGTCTCATCAAGAAGACCGCGTATCACCTGTGATTGACGCCGCAGTGAAATCTAAGTTCAGGTGGACTGACGCCGCGTCTCATTAAAAGAACTTAGTCCTATCTAAGTTTAGTATTCACAGCCAGTGATCAAGAAGTTGGGTTCATCCGCAGCTAAGCAAAGAAGGTGGAGCCAAAACTTCGAAACTTTTATATCAAAAGAATGATAAAAGTGGATACAAAACACTCTTGATAAATTGAGCGTCCTTTTCTTTACAAAAAGAAAAAGAAAAGAAGGCTAAATGTCCTGATTCGCCAAGGAACGGATTTGTTCCCTAAGGCGGTGAATCTCGTGTTGGCGTGCCCTTTCAGCTTCCATAATGGCCTGGTTCCGCAGCTCCGCTTCGGATAAGAAATTTCTTGCGGCCAGCTGCATTTGCAGAGACTCCACCCTGGAAGAATGTAGAGACAGACTCTCTTCAGCTCGCGCCTTAGCAGCCCGTTGCTCCTCTAGCTCCTTCTTGAGGGTAACAAGCTTCTCCTCATTGAGCGCAAGCACAGCTTCTGCCCTGGCAATGGTGTCCCGAGCCCTGATGATGACTTGCTCTGTGCTCTGCACGGTAAGCTCGGATTCCCTTGAATCGTCAGCTAGTTTCTGACATTCAGCCTGGGAATATTCGAGGCCGCGAACCTCTGCAGCGATTTGTGCCTCCGCCTCCTGTCGCTCTCGCTCTTGAGCAGCTAGGAGCCTGGTCAAGGTGGCTTGGGCCTCACCAAAAGAGCCGGCATCTTCCAAAGACTCCAGCTTCTGCAGGCCGTCTCCCAGTTGCTCCACCACCCGCAGACACGCCTTGGCAAGTGAGGGGCCTCCGGTTAATTCGACATTCACATCGAGATTTTTAAGAAGCGTCTGGGCAAACTGAAAGGTGCTGTTTCCACGTAAGATGAGATCAATACATGATCCCATCGAAGCGAAGAATTGTTGCACCATCTGACGTGCCAGTTCCCCCATGTCTTCACCACCTAGGAAGCTTCCCGACCCCTTTTCTGTCACGGGATGAGGGATATAGAGCGGATCCTCTCGCACCAGAGCCGTGCTGGCCATCGATACGTCAAGAGCTAGACTGGCCGCTGACGCTTCCGGAGGTAGTACCTCTGCAGGAGCCTCCACGACCAATGAGGGAGTAGTAAGCACAACCTCCTCAGAAACCTCCACCGAGACTTGAGCTGTATGGCCTTCTGGAAGGGTACCAACCATCGAACTCTCCACCTGAGCCCCCTCAGTCCTCTCTGCAAGTTATCGAAGCGTCAACCACAATGATGGAAAAGCGAAACATTTAAAACGTCAGAGCTGCCTTACCAAGTTGGAGGTCCAGAGGTGTCGAATCCTGCGGGGTAGAATTCTCCCCGGCTTCAGCAGTAACCTCCTCGCCCGGCAGAGTGAGAGCCTCCTCAGCCTCTGTGGTTGCTTCCTCTTCTGGCAGAGTGAGAGCCTCCTCAGCCTCAGTGGTTGCTTCCTCTTCTGGCAGAGTGGAAGGCTCCCCAGTTTCAACAGCTGCCCCCTTTGAGGGTATCTCAGCAGCCGAGACCTCAATCCCCTTGGGCCGGGTCAACTCTATCACCATCTCCTCAATATGCGAGGAGGTTGTAGCCTCAGCATCTTCGGCCGACCCTGCAACATAAGAGAAGAATGTTAGAACATCCTCTTCGAATATGTAAAGAGAAATTAGGACAGAAGATGGAAAGAGTACCTTCAGCAGGGATAATCGCTAGCGGTGATACAGTCGATGGCTCACCCCCGTATATTTCTTCCTCCGAGATATGGGAGAACTTTTCCGGATCAGGAAAAGTGGGTTCATCACCATAATCAACATCGTCTTCAAACTCGCTTTCCCCTGAGAGTGAGGAAGACGATAGCGCCTCACGCGAGACTCCTGCAGCCGGAGCCTTGCCACCAACTACCCCTGTGGTAGGGCTGGGGTCAGCCATCCGAGGACTGGAAACGAAGACAGACGGAGACCCGGGCTGTTGAGCTGAGGAAGACTCGGGCTGAGCCGACACCCCCGGAATATTGACATCTCCTCCGCTCATTATATCAACCTCTAGCTGCTCATCCTCGTCAGTAGCGGCGGATCGATCAACGAGCTCCCCTTCCTCCGCAGACCCGTGGCCTCTGCTAAGCGACCTAGGGGGACGGACTAAAGGAATGTCCTCTTCAGCTATGTCTTCCTCCCTCAGTGCCTCAACGACAGCAGGGAGCTCTTCAGATCGAGAGACTTCGGTTGTCAAGTCTCTTCGAACCTTCTTCGGAGTGGGTTCAGCAGTGGGAGTAGAGCCTTGACGACGCTTGCTCACCGCCTGTCGAGACTTGGTTGCTTGCGGCTCTGCCCTAGACGCTTGTGGCTCCGCCCTTGGTGGTCGCGGCTCCACGTCTCGTGGCTCCCTTCTCATTCTTCGCCCGACCTCCTTTTGGGCCTTCAGGTACTGTTCTACGAGTTTCGTCGGCATACTAGAATCCGTCCTTGCCTCGAGACTTGCATTGATGCTCTCGATGCATGAAGACGCCGGAAAATAGTCTGGTGTTTGGATGGCCTGGGAGTACCAAGTGCAGAAGCTGAAGCTCGTACGGCACTTGGGCCCTTCGAGAGGTAGACGAAAAGTTACTCCCGTCCCTCCAGCCACACTATAGTACCAGGCCCGAGCACCCTCGAACAGGTTCCCTTCAAAGGCGAGTCGAGCATTGGGGTTCCCGACATAGAGCTGATCATAGCCGAACTGTCGAGCGAAGCGATTCGGCATGTACGGCTCAATGGTACATGACGTCCCTTGTCGGAAAAGCACATATCCGGGCCGGATGTTGAGCAACCACCAGAAGGCTCCCGCGGATAACCTCGTGAAGTCATCTGGGCCAACAGAATCAACAAGTAGATCCCCGGGAGATGCACCAGGGATCTGGGGGAGGCAGCGATTGAGCTGATAGTTCGCAGGGTCGGAAAGGCACTTCCGGACGTAATATATATAAGGTTCACGCCATTTCGAACCCTCCAATCGCTGTACAAAAGGAACAGAACTCTCCCTCCAACGCACCGCCGTCATCAAGGAAGGGCAATGCATCACGTACCAAGCCATGAGGTACGTGTAAGGCAGCTCGACACGAGGGTTGGGACGCTTCACCGTCGGACTCCCCTCTGAGTCAACATACGGCTTTCCCTCGGAGTCTGCAGTTTTCGGTGGCTCGCAGAAACTTTTAGTGAGCGCCCGCAGCCCGCTCTGAATACCAGCCGCCACGGCCGGGAGAAGGGCTATGGGGTTGCCATGAGCCAGGAGCACCGCCGGGTACACCACGTCAGCAACAATGACTTCATGTGGCAGCGTGGGCACCACACAGCGCTTCAGCCACAGCATCAGAAAGCCCGCTAACAGCGCCCGATCGGAGATAGGGGTCCGGGCTTGATGGTGAAAGCTCTCAAAAACCAAGTCAGGGTCGAAACCATCCTCATTCGACTCCGTGGTGTAGAAACTGTCAGGAGCCTGGTCGATCCTGTCTTCAATCTCCCTGTCGGAGCTGGGAGCCAATCGGGTTATCAGATGGTCTTTGGTGTTGACGTTGTTGAACAAGTAACTGGCCCAAGACAGTTGCTTGACTCCCTGCGACCGCCATTTGGTTATTTGGCCGCAAATGTGGAAGTGACATAGCACTTCCCAGTAGGTCTCATATATGAGGGGAAACTCCTCCTTCAAATAGTGAAGCTCCACCGTGGTCGGGACATATTCCTCATAGGGAATGTCCCCTGTCGACAGCCCCGAGACCTCATGCGGCTCGTGCAGAGCAAGGCCCATCTCCCCGACCGGAGTGAAGAACGTCCCCGTCAAAGAATTATAACGCTCTAGAATCCCGAAGAAGTTCTGAGAGCTTTGAGGGATCCCCCACTGCACGGCTCTGACCGCTGGGTACAGTCCCACACGCTTTAGTAGATCCCCGAGCTCGGTGAGGACAAAGCCGACCATCCTGCCCCACCAATAGTTCTCCGTGGAACGGACCCACCCCGGTGCACGGAACCCAACGGGATAATCACCCTCCGCTTCCATGAATGCGTTGAGGAAGGTAGTACCAAGTTGTGGTATCTCCCCAGCCGGAACATCAGACTTGCGCGACCCAGGGAAAAGGCCGATAACCGACCTGTCATGGCTGTCATGACGGTACACTTTGTGGGAGCCCAAATCACCGAGAGTAATCTCAGGGACATATCGAGAGAGGTCCCATTTCATCTTCCGAGGGACGGACATGTGTTGGAAGTAGGACAGCGGGAACATCCTCTCCATGTTCGGAAGAAAGAATCTTCCACCCCTTATTTGACGGAGCCATTTGTAAGTCCCGTCATATACGCGATAGCCGCCATCGTGGATACGATCTCCGAAGAAGAAGGCAGGCTTCTCCAGTTTGATGCCAGCATCCGTTGCAAATGCTGCATCAGTCATAAGCACCCGAAGAGTCCTCATGTCAACGTTTGAGAGCCTCTCCCCACGAGCCGGCGACTTGTCAGCTGTCACAGGAACAGTCCTTTGTAACACAAAGGTCAAGTCCCGGTCAGCACCCCCTACATGTCCAAAGTGGCGCTTCTTGGCGAGTGAAGTAGTAGGGCGTGGCGCTGTAAAAAAAAAAGGACACTTAGTTAGATACTCTATCAAAAGCAAGAAAAAAATGCTAAGTGTTCATAATCCGAACGCAGAAGAGACACTGGACGCAGAAATTATCAAATCCGCGTCCAGACCTGCGCATCCACGCAGAAAAGACACTGGACGCAGGAATTTTCAAATCCGCGTCCAGACCTGCGCATCCACGCAGAAGAGGCACTGGACGCAGGAATTATCAAATCCGCGTCCAGACCTACGGGATCGGCGTCTCCACAACATTCTCCTTGATGTCACTTCTGAGGTGCGAAAAGAAGGGAGTTATCCACCTTAACCCTTCCACCACCATGATCGCCAGAAGTTAAGGAGGGTAACTCCCTTCCTTTCACATCCCCAGATGTCAAAGTGCTTGGACTCGGGTGCCAGATGAAACAGAACGCAAGGATCAAATCCGCGTTCTGTAAACTAAGTCCGCGTCTGAACCCTTCACAATTAGAAAATATTCTAAGTGAAGAATCGGAAGCGCAGGACCCAATGGCGCAAGGGTCCAAACCCGCGTCATGGTTATCAACCCAAAGACTGCGTCTGGGAATCAAACACGATTTAAATTCGTGTGTTAAGGGTTCTTAAAAGGTTCTTGGAACTTCCTTTAATGGCGAAACTTCCGCCTAAAAGGCATTTACCTTGGAGACCTTGAAGAACAACATCCTGCGCAGAGGAGGAACTGCCCCTCCGGGCATCGGCGACGGTCGCCTTTGAGGACGATGCAGTTGGCTTAGTCTTGGGTGCCATTGATGTTCAGAAATCCGAGCAAGGAGATGAACAAGTTCGAAGATGAACAGAGAAGGAAATTCTTTTTCTCAGCGAGTGCGTTCGGAGAAGAAGATGCATCTCTCCAACTGTTGCCTTTTATAGGCACAAGGATTCGCAAAGATACGCGGCGTATGGCTCGATGAATTCCGCGGCGAATCTCTGTTCGACGCGTGGAACAAAATCACTTTAACGCACAGAGAAGATCATGCGCCACAACTCTACACGAACCGTCGCTCGACACGTGGCACGGATCATTTAATGCGCCAGGAAATCCGCGCGCCAAAAGGCGAAATCCCTTCGGTTCCCCAGGCCAACTGGCAGAGCAATCATGACGTGGCACGCACCCGACGGCCATGTCTCTTCGATGGCTATGCCCCGTCAGCATCGCCATAAATGCGCCCAGACAATCGCGTCTATATTCAAAAGATGCGTCTCTCCGGAGTTCGCGTCTTCAGCTGAACATCGCGTCTACCTCATGGAAGATCAGTCGCGTCTCCATTGCCAAAGGACGCACGTTACAGAAATCGCGCCTTTACAGCAGTACCATCTCTGCTTTTTGAAAAAGAACCTGCGTTTGGCCTCCTGTTTCTGCAAAATCAGTTCAACAGTACACTGACGCAAGCAGACGACCAACCACTCCTGGCTTAAAGCGCGCCAGTGACAGACTAAAAGCAATCGGGGAGGTTTAGACTGTGCATCTAGACACTCAACATGATCAACTCTGGGGGCTTCAAAGAGTTCAACAGTACACTCACGAAGACCAACTCCAGATAAGATTAAACCCGGAGCATCAACAGTCTAGTCATGAAGGCGAACTCAGCTAGAGTCCAAAGTATTTCGAAATCCGTCCCATTTAACTGCGGAATGTCGAAAACTTTGGAGGGGGTTCTGTAGGCTGTCTAAAAATCACAAAGACAAGCCACCAAAACGTAGAGATTCAAGATCAAGGCGCGTTGGCTCAACGCCCGCGTCTCCGCATCAAGGCGCGTTGGCTCAACGCCCGCGTCTCAGCATCAAGGCGCGTTGGCTCAACGCCCGCGTCTCAGCATCAAGGCGCGTTGGCTCAACGCCCGCGTCTCAGCATCAAGGCGCGTTGGCTCAACGCCCGCGTCTCCGCATCAAGGCGCGTTGGCTCAACGCCCGCGTCTCAGCAACAAGGTGCCCCCACCTTGGTTGTAACCACCCGGATTGCGGGGCCATCCACCGCCCATGTAGCGGGGAAGTTGGCCCTCATCGTGGAGCACTTTTAGGGGGCACGATCACCCCCTAAAAACCCTATAAATAGTCCCGTCACTATTGAGGACGACGACAATTATCGGGCAAAGGAGAGATTCCGAGAAAAAAAAAGGAGAGATCATCGACAGAGAGAGAGAAGACTCTTCAGCGAGCTTACTGAGTACTAGCCGCTCTTCGCCTACCTCCTCTTCTAGAGTTTTGGTAGACGGAGCTGAGTTACTCCCTCTACCTGCCAAGGAGAAGATCCCTCGACGGTCCAGGACGGTCATCTGGTCAACGGAGAACAAGATTCACTCTCCACCGCCACCCGAAGAACCCAGCACTAAACAAAGGGGGAATTCAAGATTCAATATTCTCCCTCCCTTGTAACCGGAAGATTAAGCTGGCTCTAATTTTTCATCTGATTCAAGGAAATTTTACTCCCAGCCCCCCCTTTTCCGCGTCAAACAATAGGCAATACATATCAAAATATTTTTAACACAAATTTTGATAATTACTCAAAGTAATAAAACAAATTTTGAGATACCATTTGTAAATAAACAAAATTTTAAGATATCACAAGATTTAGATATTATTTGAAATTGAAAATTTGTGATACCAATTGAAATTGAAACATTTGTAAATTTTGATACCAATGAAAGTAAAGTATTTTATATTTTGATACGAATTGAAATACATTGTAAATTTTGATACCAAAAAGATAAAATATTTGTGATACCAATTGAAATTTAAACCCAATTGGAAATTGAAACATATTGATACCAATTGAAGTATATTGTAATATATTATAAATTTTGAAATATATTATAAATTTTGATATCAATAAAAATACCAATTTGAAAATAATGCATAAGCTCATTAAAATACCAATTGAGATACCAATTAAAATCAAGATTTAAATCAAGCTTAGTATAAACATAATTTGTGTTTTAAACATGTAAATATATTGTGAATCAAGCACAATCAAATCATATATATGTATGAAAACGAAAATACCAATAGAAATTTATATTATTCGAAATTTAAAGCATACATATATAGAAATAAAATATGAGTATATAAAAATATCAATTGTGATACCAATTGAAAATATGATGAGAATCAAGTGTATAACTCATAATTATCCACCCTTTTCATGCACAGATAAAAAGATTTTCAATAAAGCTCACAACGCATGGTCGCCCATCCATCCGCCCTTGAAGGGTTGGTAGGAGTTTTCAAAAATAAGAGTTTAAAAATATTTTGCAAATTTTGAAAGCTCTACCAATTGAAGAATAACTAATTAGTTTAAAGTAATTTTTGAAAGACTAGTTAAAGATCCTTCAAACTTGAAAACAAATCATGTAACGGCCAAAATTTTTAACTATCTAAGTACTATTTACTATGCATATTAAGTGTTAGTTAAATTGAGAAAATATTATTTTTTTTTTCTCTTTCTTAAGTAAATACCAAGAGAAGTAAATATAAGCATGGAACTAACATTTATTTTTTTCTTTTCCTTCATGTTGTCATTTTAGACTTTGTGGCACAAATAGGAATTTATACAATATTTATATATTGGTATTTAATGACAACATGTATATCATACTAGGGTATATAGGGTATACCCTAATTAAATTCATTTTGAGACATTTACAAGTGTTCCTAATAAGAATGTATTTAAGAGAATAAAAAGGGTTGTGAATATAAATTTTTTTTTTTTTTTCTTTAAATTATAGTGAGTGGGAGAGGTAGGTGTGCATGAGGAGTGATGTGTAAGGCTAGGATCAATTTGATCCTAGCCTTAGCCAAGTGGCAAGCCCATTGGGGTTTGTGTATTGCAAAGGTTGGGTTTGAGAGGGCTTTTGTGCATTTTGTACAACACATTTACCCTGTACGGAGAAGAACTCTCTTCTCTGTAAAAATCAGAAATTTTTTTCCCCACACCTGAAAACTCTCCACCCTCTCAACTCTCTTCCTCTTCCAGTGAACCTTGGCTGGAATCGGGGCATATCTTCACACCTCGCGCCACCTCGCAGCCACACCCAACTGTGCGCGACTGCGCACCGCCTCTCGCGACCGCGCAGCCGCGGAAACCAGAGAAAAGCCGCGCGATCGCGGCAAAGTTAGGGTTTGGGTCGGTCGGATTTCGTCAGAAGGACGTCCTGCTGGCCAGTAGTCGGGAGAGGAGCCTGAACTTGGGTAGTAGAAGGTAATAGTGTGAAACCCTAATTTTTAGTTTGCCCTAGAAACTCCAAATTTTCAGAAATCAAAAATTCGGTAAATGCAAATCCATGCTTCAGTATTTCCTTCCTTTTTGTGAGGATTTTATAACTAATAAATTCTGTCTTTTACTAGGATTTGAGTAGAAGGGTTTGATCCAAGATTTCAAGTAGAGAACCCATCTACAATTGTGAGTAAATTCCATACTCACTTTGCATTTTGTTTTACTTTATATACTAGTCTTTCATTTAGAAGTTGAGGCATGTAATAGAGAAAGGGAAATTGAAGAATGTGAAATAAAATGGGTGAAGTGGTATAAAACATTAAATCAATATGAAATTGGTATTAAATTACTCTATTTCCATTTGAAGGTTGAGGTATGTTACGCATGTACATGATGCGTAAGTAAAAGAAGTCTTGATGCATGTTTGCTAGAGTGTGAATATGTTTAAATAACTATGTTGCACATTATGTAAGTAAGAGGCTTAGATAAAGGAAGTATTGTTTTGGGGTTTTATTTAAGTGTAAATATGCCCTATTAAATATATTACGTGGTATGTATGTGTGATATGATAGTTACTAATCATGATACCTAAGCACTTTTGTAGGAATCAAAATTCTACAAATTTATATGGTTATACTTCTATAGTAGCGTGACTTGAGTATGTGAGTGGGATGGTGCATGTCAATCATGTAACCTTACCAAAACGTACTAAATTGGTAACTTATGCAAAAAGTACACTTTTGTTATGTCATGTGTGCTAGTGTATGATATATGAAATGTTCTATGATTGTATTCTAAGGAGGAAGGGGCCGGGCGGGAGCCGGTAGGAGGGGGGAAGACGGTGAGAAATGTTGTGCATTCACATTATTTATATAAGGAGGAAGGGGCCGGGCGGGAGCCGGTAGGTGGAGAAGACGGGGATTTTGGGAATCATGTATATGTTCATGAACATGTATATTTGCACTATATTTATATGTTTTGTTATATTTTAAGGAGGAAGGGGCCGTGCGGGAGCCGGTAGTCGGAAGAAGACGGGGTAAATTAGCACTCTATGACTAGGGTGATATGTGACTATGTCCTAGAGAGTAATTGAAACATTTTTATTATCGTTAACTAATGAGAATAATGAAAATGGTTAATACTGGCTAGGACAAAGTAAGAAATTGTGCATAAGGCTATGGAAACCTTTAATAACCATAAAGGGGTGTAACAATCATACTTGTAACTGTTAATTTGGGTAAGGAAGTACCTACATTCATGTGACATTTTACATTCACATTTTCTTTTGTGTAGTGGTTATGAAATTTACTCGCTGAGCCGTCGAGCTCATTCCATTTATTTGTTCTTTTTTTTTCAGGTCCGGATAAAGGTAAAGGCCCAATGTAGCTTGGAGTACTTATGAGCATGATGACCCATCTTACCCATTATGATTTTTGTTCACTATGTCTATTTATGCATGTTTTGATTTGGGTATCCTTAGATAATAGTGCTATGATGCTATTATTCCTTGTAAGCCCCCACTTTTGTATTAATTGTAAAGGGGAAACTTGTGGTGCTTGGGACATGGTAAGTTCATGTTTAGTGAATCATGTTGTGGTTCAAGTTATGTTGGATATTATTATGGTTATGTATGGAAAGCATACGTTATAGTGTATGTTGTTGGGAAATATTTATGGTTGTGATATGGTGTGATTGGAGATCCTCCTAGCTTGATATATATACAGGCCGTGTGGTCGGAATTCTTGTGGATATAAGTAGGCCTTGGAGCCGAAATTGTTATTCTTGTATGAGAACAAAGGTGAAATATTAGAGGAGATGCTGCCGAAAATTCAATTAATTATTCGGTACTAGAAAGAAATTTTGGGAATAAAGAGACTTTATGGACTAATCTTGCTTATGAGAATTTGGGACCGTTACAAATGGTATCAGAGCATGGTTTAGGCAAGGTTAGCCTAGATAGATGTAGTATGTAATACTGACTAAGAAGTCATGTATGGGTGTACTAGAATAAATTAGAGGTAGGGTATGAGGATTATGGTATAGTTTTAGAGTAATTGGCCCTGAAATGTAAGATATTTAACTGTTCTCCACATTTGAATGTGGGTACCCGCATACCTAAGTTCAAATGTATCTTACAAGGGGTGCGGGCCCTTCTGTGAGAAATTCCAGTGTTATGGGACATCGGAAATGGAGAACAATCAAAATACCACATAAGTCGGGGTCAATTAGTAGGACAATTGTGCATAAGAAAGAATTAGGAAAGATCAGCATGGTTATGTAAGTGACGATTTTCTATCATGTCTTGATTCTATATTTATGCAAAATTATTGCTTTGGGGAGAATTGGAAGGCACATCGGCTAATATAAATGTCTTACTTCTACAGATGGGAGATTCAGAGATGTCTAGATCATCGTCTGACGGTCCAGAATCGGACAGTTTAAGTTGGATCGCGGACCCAATGGACTGGGATTTTGAATCTGACGAAACCGATCCAGATGTTATTCTAAAAGGTCCCCCAACCAATATAGATGCAGAAATCCGCATGGGACAAGATGAGTCAAATGACAAAAATGAGGCAGAAAGTGCCATTAGAGACGCACCAGTAACTGAGGACTTGGGAGTCCAGTCTAATGAAGAGATGAACCCTGACGGGAGGGTCTTCGTTGGGGGTATTTGGTGGAATTCTTGCTGGGTGGAGGATATGGACCTGTACGACGACAATGAGAATTGGGGATGTGATCTTGATATTGTACTAGAAGAAGAACCAGAGGAAGAAGAACCAATGGAAGAAGAAGAAGAAGAAGAAGAACCAATGGAGGAAGAACCAGTAGAAGAAGAACCAATAGAAGAAGAGGATCCAGAAGAGGAACCTGTGAGAGAAGATAGGGAGGAGAGCTCCTCGGGGTCTAACATCACCCCTTGAAGGGAGTTTAGTTGGGTGGCATTTTTGTTCTTTTGTTTTTGCTGTTCTTGTTTTTGCAGTAAGGGAATATCGATTCCCATAAGTATATATTTTTGTAAAGATAGTGGTCATCAATAGTTACATGCATGAACTTGTATCCCTTTTTGACTGTATTGGCATGTTTTGAATGAATGCAGCCATGCTAATGTATATGTTGCTATGAAAACGCCTTATGCATAAATGAAATCAGTGTTTTGTTTGTGAACTATTTTACTTGGTATCATTGTGTTACTATTAATTATGTGCAACTATTCTTCTAGGTATTAGATGGATTTGAATTTTCCTCCATCCGATGCCAATTCGGAGGGCAACGCCCCTTTGCACAGCGCAATCGGGAGCGTCCATCCCCCGACCAGTCAAGAAATTCTGAGTGGAAGATCTAATGCTAATCGGGGAGTGCCGGACAGAGTCCCAGATTGGCTGTTACAGTTGGCAAGTGTAAACAACCCCCGTAGAGCTCTTGAACAATTCCAAAAGCTCAACCCACCAGCCTTCAGGGGAGGAGTGGACCCTATTCAAGCTGAAGAATGGCTCCGACAAATTGAAAAGATATTGGATGTCATGGAATGTACTGAAACCCAGCGAGTATCCTTTACTTCTTTCATGTTTCAAGGAGAGGCCGAGCGCTGGTGGGAGATGGTAAAGGGAGGGGCTAAGAATTTGGGAAGGGAGATCTCTTGGAACTTCTTGGTAGCAAAGTTCAACGAAAAGTACATCCCGGGAGTAGTGAAGGACCGACTTGCGATGGAGTTCCAAGAGCTGAAGCAGGAGCATTGGACAGTGAGTCAATATGAAGCAAAATTCACTCAGCTGTCCAGGTATGCTGAAAAATTGGTGTCCGAGGAGGAAGATAGGACGAAGAGGTTCGTCAGGGGCTTGAGGCCAGAAATCAGGAGCAAGCTGATCCCGTTCCAACTGCAAGTTTATAGTCAAGCGGTGGAGAAAGCGATGGAAGTCGAGAGAGACATGCAGGAGAATCCGGAGACTAGGGTCAGGGAGCAGCCCTACATGAAGCGTCCCCGGTACAATAGTGAGCCGAGCTTTGGAAACCAGTCCTGGAGGCCCGACAAAGGTACTGGATCTTCCTTTATGCCGGCCCAAGGGAACAGAGGGAACTCAGGGCCCAAAAAGAGGGGAGTTTCCCATGCAGACTCCAACTTTGCAGGAAGTCAGTGGTGTCCCAGATGCCATAGAAATCACCCTGGCAGTTGCGCTATTGGTAAACAATGTTTTGCTTGTGGTAAAATGGGTCATATGAGGAGAGAATGCCCAACCCTGCATGGACATCCAGGAGCGAGTAGGGGAACAGGGAGACCAGCTATGGGTGTTGCCCCAACAGCAGGAGGTCAGGCTACCGCCTTTCGACAGCCTGTCAACAGAACTCGCTCGGCCACGACACAGGCATCTGTACAGCAACCAAGAGTCCAAGGAAGGATGAATGCAATCACTCAACAGGAGGCTCGTGCATCCAATGCCGTGGTGGAAGGTACCGTCTGTGTATCCGATAATATTGCTCGAGTATTGTTTGATCCCGGTGCTACACACTCTTTTATTTCCTCATCTTTTGCTGCAACTATTAACATGGAATCTGAGCCTTTGAGCTATCAGCTAGTGGTATCAACCCCTGTAGGCGCCAGAGTGACCACTAGCGAGTATTATAAAGGATGTAAAATCATCATAGGGGAGATGAAGACACAGGCAGACCTGATTAAGCTAGGAGAAATGGAGTTTGATATCATCCTAGGCATGGATTGGTTGTCAACATATAGGGTTCATGTAGACTGTTATCAGAAGAAGATAATTTTTAAGTTAGAGGGAGCCCCCGAAAGTGTCTATGAAGGGATGAAGAATAAGATCAGTACTCCAGTCATTTCTGCCTTAAAGGCCACTAAATTATTGAGGCAAGGGTGCCAAGGGTTTTTGGCAACCCTTATTGGAGAAGAAGATATGAAGATTAAGATCGAAAACATAGAAGTGGCTAGAGACTATCCTGATGTTTTTCCGGAGGATCTACCCGGCTTACCCCCAGATAGAGAGGTAGAATTTTCCATCAACCTTCTACCTGGGACAGGTCCCATATCCAGGGCACCTTATAGGATGGCACCCGCGGAAATGAATGAATTGAAGGACCAATTGCAAGAGTTGCTAAGCCTCGGTTTTATTCGGCCGAGTGTATCACCTTGGGGTGCTCCGGTATTATTTGTTAAGAAGAAGGATGGGAGCATGAGGCTGTGTATAGATTACCGAGAGCTGAACAAGGTCACAATCAAGAATCGATATCCATTGCCGAGGATTGATGACTTATTTGATCAACTCCAGGGTGCCAGCATATTTTCTAAGATAGATTTAAGGTCAGGATATCATCAATTAAAGATCAAACCGGAGGATGTTTCTAAGACTGCTTTTCGAACCAGATATGGCCATTATGAATTTTTAGTAATGCCATTTGGTTTGACTAATGCCCCAGCGGCATTCATGGATCTGATGAATAGAATTTTCCAGCCATATCTAGATCAATTTGTAGTGGTGTTCATTGATGACATACTGATATATTCAAAGAGCAAAGGGGATCATGAGAGACACTTGAGAATAGTATTACAGTTATTGAGAGAAAAGCAACTCTATGCAAAGCTTAAGAAGTGTGAATTCTGGCTGAATGAAGTTGGGTTCTTGGGTCACATCATAAATGAAGAAGGAATATCAGTGGACCCCGCAAAGATAGAGGCGATAAAGGGGTGGCCTCAACCAACCAATGTCACTGAGGTGCGAAGCTTCCTAGGATTGGCTGGTTACTACCGGAGGTTTGTAGAAGGATTTTCTAAGATAGCTGCACCCTTATCCCAGTTAACGAAGAAAGGCCTCAAATTCCATTGGGGAGATGATCAGCAGAAGAGCTTTCAAGAACTTAAAGATAAGTTAACATCAGCCCCAATCCTAGCCATGCCTATTGGAAACGAAGGTTATGTTGTTTTCAGTGATGCATCAAAGTCAGGCCTGGGGTGTGTATTGATGCAAAATGGGAGAGTAATTGCATATGCTTCGAGACAACTAAGGAACCATGAGAAAAATTACCCTACCCATGATCTTGAGTTGGCTGCAGTCATTTTTGCCTTGAAAATTTGGCGACACTACCTTTATGGAGTATCATGTGATATTTACACTGATCACAAAAGCCTGAAATATATTTTTACTCAAAAGGAATTGAATATGCGCCAAAGACGATGGTTGGAACTGATGAAGGACTATGACTTGGACATTCATTATCACCCTGGGAAGGCCAACGTGGTGGCTGACGCGTTAAGCCGGAAGTCTGAAGGATCCTTGGCAGTATTGTTAACACAGCAATCGGAGCTGGTTAAGGAGATGGAAAGAATGCAACTTGAAATTCACATAAGAAGACCCCGTGATGGAGTGAACCAGATAAATCAAATTAGTATTGGTTTCGATCTTTATGATGAGATCAAGGAAGCTCAAAGGAAAGATGATCAGACAGCTAAAAATCTTGAGAAAGTGCAAAAAGGTGAAACTCAAGAATTTATAATTTCCAGGGAATTACTGAGGAAGGGAAGCCGGATAGTTATACCACCAGACTTTAAACTCAAGGAGCGAATCTTAACCGAAGCCCATTGCACTCCTTACACAGCACATCCGGGAACAAACAAGATGTATCAGGAATTGCAGACAAACTTTTGGTGGGAAGGGATGAAGAAGGACATAGCAAGTTTTGTGCAAAGATGTTTGATATGTCAACAGGTTAAGGCTGAACATAAGAAGCCTCCTGGACTCCTCATGCCCTTACAAATCCCTGAATGGAAGTGGAGCAATATTGCAATGGATTTTGTGACCGGACTTCCAAAATCCCCTCTAGGATGTGATGCCATCTGGGTGGTAGTCGATCGACTTACAAAGTCCGCTCATTTTCTGCCCATACGAATAAACTATTCAATGGATAGATTAGCTCAGATTTACCTCCGAGAGATAATCAGGATTCATGGAGTCCCCGAGACGATTGTGTCAGATCGCGACCCCCGGTTTCAGTCAAAGTTATGGATCAGTCTATCCCAAGCTCTGGGCACCAAGCTACACCCAAGCACAGCTGCTCATCCGCAAACCGACGGGCAATCAGAAAGAACTATACAAATATTGGAAGATATGCTGAGAGCATGCGTGTTGGATTTCGGAGGTAATTGGGAAAAGTATCTACCATTAGCAGAATTTGCGTACAACAATAGTTATCAATCTACTATTGGAATGCCCCCATTTGAAGCATTGTACGGCAGGAAATGTAGATCCCCGATTTGCTGGGAGGAGATTGGAGACCGAACATTATTCGGAGCCGATATAGTGGTTGATACAACAGAGAAGATTCGGATAATAAAGAAGAGAATGAAGGCGGCCCAGAGTAGACAGAAGACATATGCAGATCGGCGCCGAAGACCTTTGGAGTTTGCGGAGGGCAACAAAGTTTTTCTGAAGATATCGCCAATGAAAGGAGTGATACGGGTTGGTAAAAGAAATAAATTAGACCCCCGTTTTGTCGGTCCTTTCGAGATATTGGAGAGAATAGGACCTCTGGCTTACCGGTTGGCCTTACCACCAGAATTGGAAAAGATGCATAATGTGTTCCACGTGTCACAACTAAGGAAATACATATCAGACCCCAATCATGTTCTTAGTTACTCACCACTGCAACTCCAAGAAGATTTGTCTTATGCAGTGGGGCCAGTACAGATCTTGGATCGTAAGGAGAAGGTCTTGCGGAACAAAGTTATTCCGTTAGTGAAAGTATTATGGAGAAGCCAGGAAATCGAAGAAACTACTTGGGAGCCAGAAGAGGACATGCGAATTAACTACCCACAACTTTTCCGAGGTACGTCAAGCTTCGGGGCCGAAGCTTCCCTAAGGGGGGTAGAAATGTAACGGCCAAAATTTTTAACTATCTAAGTACTATTTACTATGCATATTAAGTGTTAGTTAAATTGAGAAAATATTATTTTTTTTTCTCTTTCTTAAGTAAATACCAAGAGAAGTAAATATAAGCATGGAACTAACATTTATTTTTTTCTTTTCCTTCATGTTGTCATTTTAGACTTTGTGGCACAAATAGGAATTTATACAATATTTATATATTGGTATTTAATGACAACATGTATATCATACTAGGGTATATAGGGTATACCCTAATTAAATTCATTTTGAGACATTTACAAGTGTTCCTAATAAGAATGTATTTAAGAGAATAAAAAGGGTTGTGAATATAAATTTTTTTTTTTTTTCTTTAAATTATAGTGAGTGGGAGAGGTAGGTGTGCATGAGGAGTGATGTGTAAGGCTAGGATCAATTTGATCCTAGCCTTAGCCAAGTGGCAAGCCCATTGGGGTTTGTGTATTGCAAAGGTTGGGTTTGAGAGGGCTTTTGTGCATTTTGTACAACACATTTACCCTGTACGGAGAAGAACTCTCTTCTCTGTAAAAATCAGAAATTTTTTTCCCCACACCTGAAAACTCTCCACCCTCTCAACTCTCTTCCTCTTCCAGTGAACCTTGGCTGGAATCGGGGCATATCTTCACACCTCGCGCCACCTCGCAGCCACACCCAACTGTGCGCGACTGCGCACCGCCTCTCGCGACCGCGCAGCCGCGGAAACCAGAGAAAAGCCGCGCGATCGCGGCAAAGTTAGGGTTTGGGTCGGTCGGATTTCGTCAGAAGGACGTCCTGCTGGCCAGTAGTCGGGGAGAGGAGCCTGAACTTGGGTAGTAGAAGGTAATAGTGTGAAACCCTAATTTTTAGTTTGCCCTAGAAACTCCAAATTTTCAGAAATCAAAAATTCGGTAAATGCAAATCCATGCTTCAGTATTTCCTTCCTTTTTGTGAGGATTTTATAACTAATAAATTCTGTCTTTTACTAGGATTTGAGTAGAAGGGTTTGATCCAAGATTTCAAGTAGAGAACCCATCTACAATTGTGAGTAAATTCCATACTCACTTTGCATTTTGTTTTACTTTATATACTAGTCTTTCATTTAGAAGTTGAGGCATGTAATAGAGAAAGGGAAATTGAAGAATGTGAAATAAAATGGGTGAAGTGGTATAAAACATTAAATCAATATGAAATTGGTATTAAATTACTCTATTTCCATTTGAAGGTTGAGGTATGTTACGCATGTACATGATGCGTAAGTAAAAGAAGTCTTGATGCATGTTTGCTAGAGTGTGAATATGTTTAAATAACTATGTTGCACATTATGTAAGTAAGAGGCTTAGATAAAGGAAGTATTGTTTTGGGGTTTTATTTAAGTGTAAATATGCCCTATTAAATATATTACGTGGTATGTATGTGTGATATGATAGTTACTAATCATGATACCTAAGCACTTTTGTAGGAATCAAAATTCTACAAATTTATATGGTTATACTTCTATAGTAGCGTGACTTGAGTATGTGAGTGGGATGGTGCATGTCAATCATGTAACCTTACCAAAACGTACTAAATTGGTAACTTATGCAAAAAGTACACTTTTGTTATGTCATGTGTGCTAGTGTATGATATATGAAATGTTCTATGATTGTATTCTAAGGAGGAAGGGGCCGGGCGGGAGCCGGTAGGAGGGGGGAAGACGGTGAGAAATGTTGTGCATTCACATTATTTATATAAGGAGGAAGGGGCCGGGCGGGAGCCGGTAGGTGGAGAAGACGGGGATTTTGGGGAATCATGTATATGTTCATGAACATGTATATTTGCACTATATTTATATGTTTTGTTATATTTTAAGGAGGAAGGGGCCGTGCGGGAGCCGGTAGTCGGAAGAAGACGGGGTAAATTAGCACTCTATGACTAGGGTGATATGTGACTATGTCCTAGAGAGTAATTGAAACATTTTTATTATCGTTAACTAATGAGAATAATGAAAATGGTTAATACTGGCTAGGACAAAGTAAGAAATTGTGCATAAGGCTATGGAAACCTTTAATAACCATAAAGGGGTGTAACAATCATACTTGTAACTGTTAATTTGGGTAAGGAAGTACCTACATTCATGTGACATTTTACATTCACATTTTCTTTTGTGTAGTGGTTATGAAATTTACTCGCTGAGCCGTCGAGCTCATTCCATTTATTTGTTCTTTTTTTTTCAGGTCCGGATAAAGGTAAAGGCCCAATGTAGCTTGGAGTACTTATGAGCATGATGACCCATCTTACCCATTATGATTTTTGTTCACTATGTCTATTTATGCATGTTTTGATTTGGGTATCCTTAGATAATAGTGCTATGATGCTATTATTCCTTGTAAGCCCCCACTTTTGTATTAATTGTAAAGGGGAAACTTGTGGTGCTTGGGACATGGTAAGTTCATGTTTAGTGAATCATGTTGTGGTTCAAGTTATGTTGGATATTATTATGGTTATGTATGGAAAGCATACGTTATAGTGTATGTTGTTGGGAAATATTTATGGTTGTGATATGGTGTGATTGGAGATCCTCCTAGCTTGATATATATACAGGCCGTGTGGTCGGAATTCTTGTGGATATAAGTAGGCCTTGGAGCCGAAATTGTTATTCTTGTATGAGAACAAAGGTGAAATATTAGAGGAGATGCTGCCGAAAATTCAATTAATTATTCGGTACTAGAAAGAAATTTTGGGAATAAAGAGACTTTATGGACTAATCTTGCTTATGAGAATTTGGGACCGTTACAAATCATATGTATCTCATGAGTCATACTAAATACACAAAAGTCAACACTCAAATTTTTAAAGCTAAAAAATTCTCATGAAAATAATGTCATGAGTAAACAAATGAAGTGTGAGTGCACAAGAATCATGTAATTAGTATTTTCATGAAAACAAGGCTCAACACAAATATGAATATCTTTTTATCAAACAAATATGAAAATCATAAAAATTTATTTTTCATTTAAAAACAAACTTCAAGGTATATGTATGATTTATCGAAACTAACAATATACATACATATCCCAAACATAAAAAAAATTCCATAATAGTATTTGCATGAAGGCAAGTGACTCAAGGGTATACATGTATATTTATTAGTTTTGAACAAAAATTACATATACATGAAACAAAAAAAATAGGCAAAACAAGTATAAATGAGGGAATCATCAAAACTAGGTTATACATGTACATGTAGTGAGTACAAATGAGTAATGAAGTATAAACATATAAGAATCAAATGTTGCTCACTACTTGTACAAATATAGACACAAGTTTTAATGAAAACTACATCTAAACAAGTACACACCACATGAAGCACAATATCAAAAACATGCTAAAAACATATATATCAAAGCATATAAATTAAAATAGGAGTTTAGAGATAGTTACCAAAAATCACAAGCACTATACTCTATGTCTCCAAACATGGCGGTCTTCCCACCAAACTTCTTGATAGTGATGCATCAATTTGTAGTGTCCATCAAGCCCATGCATCACCACCAAGGCACCAATCCTCTCACGTTATGTGAGAGCCCACACCTACATCAAACACAAGAGGTGGAGATTTTGATACCCATTTTCTTTTGGGTCCATGGGGGTTAGCATTATTTGGAACCCAAACATTTTTACTAGCAAAATTAATAGAATTTACCTTATCATAACAAAATTTTGCTAAATGACCTTTGCGGCCGCAATATGTACACTTGTACACTCTAAAATGCACATGAGAATGAGTATGATCATGATGTGCAAAGTGTGCATATGTGTGCCGTGGGTGATGTGCATGAACATGTGGAGCTTGTTTCTTTTGAAATAAGGTTTCCAATCTATTATGGTTAAATGCATAATTGCTCAAAGTTGAGCTCAAATAATCTATTCTATTTTTCAAGAATTTAATCTCATTTTTATTGATAGTAGCATGAAAAATATGGTCAACAATCTTTTCTTTTTAGAAACATTTTCTTTTTTTTTGAATTAATTTTTCTTTTTAAAGAGTTGTTTTCATTCAAAGCAATCTCTTTTTCTTTTTCCACCAATTAATCTTATTTTTCAAAGTAGTATTTCCTTCACAAAGATCATTTAATTTAGAAGTTAAGGAAATATTATCCTTTTTTAAAAATTCGTTTTCTTTTGAAATGCATTCCAATTTATTTTTAAGAGAATCATTTTCTTTTAGCAAAGAAGTGTTGTTCTTTTTCAATTTATTATTATCTTTTTTGAGTAAATCATATTTTTCAAGAAGTTGTTGACAAAATGATTCAAGCTCATCATAAGACATATCAATATCTTCTTCTAGTTCGGATTCGAAATTTACCTCAAGGGGGTTATCCCCTTGGACCATGTAGCACAAATTTGAAGCATCACTTCCAACATCCGAATCGCTCCCCGCATAGTATTGCTCTTGTCGCCAAGGGAGACTATCGTGTTCCATACTATAAAAGTCAAACCAAAGTTAGAAATCCTAGATAAATATTCATCATGTAGGGTTGACTTTAAAGTATGGATGGCTTTTGCATTAGCCTCTACATGTTTACCATTTAAACAATAAGAATCTCTAATAGTGGCAAAATAAACATAAATGCCTAGGACTTTAGGTACATAGACATCTTAACTTTCCAAGTTTGGATGTTAAGAATGTCAAACATGGGAGGTGACATGAAATCCATGTGTGTGTACAAATATTGTAATTAGCTAAAAGTGAGGATCTTTAACTCAAGGTGGTTAGACCAAAATCAAGAGCACCAAGCTCTGATACCAATTGAAATCACCTAGAGGGGGTGAATAGGTGACTAGCTAATCTAATAGTGAATTAATGTGGAATTAAAACTATTTATGCAAACTAAAAACTATTATGCACAACACACCAAGTATAATACAAGAGTTTAGCCGGATTTCCCGTGAAGGGCTATGGACTATCTCCTCAAGATTCCTCTATATTGAGGTACCGCTATGGCTCTCTTGGTTGAATACAAGTGTGAGAAAACAATCCCCAAGCATATAACAATATGGCACAAGATATATCAAGCATATAAAGATATGAACAATGTAAGCATGCAAGATATAAACACAAGTGAGAGATAAAGAGAGCAATCGCAAACACGGGAGATTTGTTTCGAGGTTCGAGCATCCTTGCTCTACGTCCCCGCCTTCACTCGGTGCCGCAATACCTACAACGAGTTCTCATTAGAACTCCTTGGACTCACTAGTCCTTCTTTTGTTCCCGCAAGAGCTACACATCGCAAGCACACTAGCTTGCCGAGGCTGCACCTCTACACCGAGCTCTCACTAGAACTCGAAACAACGCAAACCCGCAAGTCCGCCTCCTCAAATATAAGAATGAACTCTTGGTGATCTAAACACTTTGATTCCTACAAACTCACAACAACTCTCCTATAGGATATATATATAGCAATGGAAAGCTCAAGTATGTGTGAGAAAAACTAGTATTGAATTGGTGATGAAAAACTCAAGAAATCACTTTTGAAAACTCTTGATGAACTATCCTTTTGATTTGGAAATATTGGCTCTAAAACATGTGGATAAAACTACTGATATAGGTAGGAGAACTAGCTCAAAAACTTTCTTGAAATATTCTATAAAACAGTCCAAGGGAACCCCAATATATAGGCTTCCAAAAACTAGCCGCTGGGGTCCAAATCAGCAGTGTGGACTGCTGGCGGTCGACCGGCCAACGGTCAGATTTCTGACCGTTGTGCCAGCGGTCGACCATTGCCTGGCAAATGACCCAGCGATCGACCGGGCCATTTTCAGAGAGCAGAGGCTCTCTGGCGGTGGACCGTCCGGTCGACTGGCCTTTGGCTGTGCACGTATGTGCACATCAGTCGACTGCCCGGTCGACCGACTTCTGTATCGATCGACCGCCCGGTCGACCGGCAGAAGGCCAGTCCAGCACATTTTCAGAGATTAAAAACTTGGCTTTTTTACCTTCAATAAAATCCCATAAATTCTCTAAAAATCTAAAAAAATAAGTTCAGTGATATACTTTGATATACAAACATGTTTAAGTATAAATCAAAACATGTTACAAACATTTTGATCTATTTTTATAATAAAGAAGTTTTGCTTTAAACAAAAATCTGTATTTTTCCAAAATGATTTTTTCAAATTGAAAACCGATTTTTCCAAAACTCCTCCAAATATAATTACAAGATATTTTAAACACTTTTGAAGCTTAGTGTGTATGGATATGATCCACTACACATATATGATGAAATATCTATGTTTTTGATATTAAGCTCTAAAATAAGTTTTGATAAAACACATGTATAACCAAACCGGTATTTTTTCAAAATGAAAACTTTTTTATGAAAACACATATAAATCTTGTGTGTGAGTGTATATGTACTTGAGCAATCTACCAACTAATCTATCATTTACATTTTATCTAAAAATAAAATCTTAACACTTACAAACCTAGACACAAGTCTTCTCTTAAAAAATCTTCACTTGAGAAACTTCTTCTCCTTCTTGACTTGGTCCAAAAACATGATCCAATGAGCTAGACTCCTCTTGAGTACTTGATGTGGTCTTGATGCACAAGCTCTTGAATCAACACGTGCTAGCTCCAAAACTTGACTTTAAATCCTTTGTTGAAGCTAAACACCTACTAAGATCTTGATCACATATCTGAGACTAATTAAACACAAGATCATTAGTACTATAACTACATGAGTTAATCATCATCAAAACTAGAGTGGTGGGCTTTTGGGCCAACAGTGTTGACACCGAAATATGAATGACTTTTTATATTGGGGCTGTTTGGATTCAAGGAAGTGGTGTGAAGTGAGGAAGTGGGAAGTCCCAATTCCCACTTCCACTGTTTGGATGGGCTGAGAAGTGAAAGGGCTTTTCCCTTCCAGTTTTCCAAAATGGTGGGCCGCACAAATCAGAGAATTCCTCACTTCCTTCGCGCATGGGCCATTGGGAAATGAATAAGACCGTTGGGCTCTCTCTCTTTTCTCTCGTTTACTCTCTTCTTCTCTCGTTTACTCGCCCCTTCCCCTTCAGATCTCGGCGAAAAATCCAGAAGCCTCTCTCTCTTTCTCTCTCTCCCGTTGCCGGAGACCAAGGATCTGTTGGCCACAACGTGTGTTCTCCACTACCCCTCCCCTCTCTCGTTACCGGCGAGATCTCACAGCCCCCAACGCTTTCCCTCAGTCGTGCCCTAAGGTGCCGATCTGACACTTCTGCTTCCTTTTCGGTCTTCTGGCTCGGATTGGCGCTGTCCTACAGCGATCGATCTGCCCCCATCCTCCCTTTTTTCGACTTGTCCATCGCTGTCCCCTTAGATCTGACTAAGCTAGAGGGTGGGTTTGCCACTTTTTCCCCGTGAAGTCAGATCTGTCCCTGTAGCATCGAGATTCCACAAGAGTTTTTGGAATTCTCGTGGTCACAGGCGCGGCTGTTCTGGTCAATTGGTGCCCCTCTCTCTTCACGAGATCACAGTCCCTCTGCCTCCCTCGCGACTGCAATAATTGAGGGTTCTTGTTGTTGGTTGATAAATAGGCATGGATCCCTCTTCTAGTCCAGTGCACTTGTCCTGTGATTGTGAGAATTTGAGGAAAAGAAGAAGGGTGGCTATTTCAGATCAAGAGTCCACCTCTGATAATTTTGAGCTCTTGGTAAGTTCTCACAGGCTGAACTGCAAAAAATTATTTCTTATTCCTGTTGGGCGTCGGTGGTAAGTGATTATTTACGGTGGATCTTGTGCATTGCTGGTAATTGAATTTATACATGCTCTGAAAATTTTTAATGTGCTTTCTGCTTACATTTGTCCATGTTATTTGCCTGGTAACTGTACATACACATGCTCTGAAATTTGTTAGGCCTTTCTGCTAACATTTTGTTCATGTTCATTGCAATTACGTGTCAAAAAACATGCTCATAAAATTTTTAAGTTCTGTCTACTTACAGATGGTTCACGTTATATGTTGTTAACTGTCAATATAAATGCTCTGAAAAATGTTTGGGCCCGTCTGTTTACATTTGGGTCATGTTCATTGTTGGTTAGTGACAATATACATGCTCTGAAAATTTTTATGATTGCTTCCTACTTAGATTTGGTTCATGTAAATTGGCTGGTAACTGTAAATACACATGCTCTGAAATTTGATTGGGCCTTTTTGCTAACATTTTGTTCATGTTCAATGCTATTAAGTGTCAATAAACATGCTCTGAACATTTTTTTTCTGTCTACTTACATATGGTTCATGTTATATGTTGTTAACTGTCAATATAAAAGCTCTGAAAATGTTTGGGCCTGTCTGCTTAAATTTGGGTCATGTTCATTGATGGTTAGTGACAATAAACATGCTCTGAAAATTTTTTATGCTTGTTTCCTACTTAGATTTGGTTCATGTAAATTGCCTGGTAACTGTAAATACACATGCTCTGAAATTTGTTAGGGCCTTTCTGCTAACATTTTGTTCATGTTCATTGCTATTAAGTGTCATTAAACATGCTCTGAAATTTTTTTTTTTCTGTCTACTTACATATGGTTCATGTTATATGTTGTTAACTGTCAATATAAATGCTCTTAAAATTGTTTGGGCCTGTCTGCTTAAATTTAGGTCATGTTCATTGATGGTTAGTGACAATATACATGCTCTGAAAATTTTTTATGCTTGCTTCCTACTTAGATTTGGTTCATGTAAATTGCCTGGTAACTGTAAATACACATGCTCTTAAAGTTGTTAGGGCCTTTCTGCTAACATTTGTTCATGTTCAATGCTATTAAGTGTCAATAAACATGCTCTGAAAATTTTTTTGGGCTTCTGTCTACTTACATATGGTTCATGTTATATGTTGTTAACTGTCAATATAAATGCTCTGAAAAATGTTTGGCCTGTCTGCTTACATTTGGGTCATGTTCATTGATGGTTAGTGTCAATAAACATGCTCTGAAATTTTTTTTTTTCTGTCTACTTACATATGGTTCATGTTATATGATGTTAACCGTCAATATAAATGCTCTGAAAATTGCTTGGGGCTGTCTGCTTACATTTGGGTCATGTTCATTGATGGTAAGTGTCAATATTAATGCCTCTGAAAATTTTTATGCTTGCTGTATACTTAAATTTGGTTCCTATGCATTGCTTTTAAGTGTCAATATACATGGTCTGAAAATTTTTTTGTGGTGGTTGTCTACTTAAACTTGGTTCATATGCATTGCTGGTACCTGTCAATATATAGGCTATGAAATTTGTTTTGGGCTGTCTACTTACATATGGTTCATGTCCATTGCTGCTAACTGTCAATATAAATGCTTTGTAAATTCTTTGGGGCTGTCTGCTTACAGTTGGGTCATGTTCATTGACGGTAAGTGTCAATATACATGCTCTGAAATTTTTTTGGGCCTTGCTGTCTACTTAAATTTTCATCATGTGCGTTGCTGGTAACTGTCAATATACATGCTCTGAAATTTGTTTGGGGCTATCTGCTTACTTTTTGTTCATGTTCATTAATGGTAAGTGTCAATATACGTGGTCTGAAAATTTTTGGACTTCCTTTCTACTTATATTTGGTTCATGTGCATTGCTGGTAGCTGTCAATATATAGGCTATGAAAATGGTTTGGGGATGTCTACTTACATTTGGTTCATGTGCATTGCTTGTACCTGTCAATATACATGCTCTGAAATTTGTTTGGGCCTGTCTGCTTACATTTGGTTCATGTGCATTGCTGGTAACTGTCAATCTACATGCTCTAAAATTGTTTATGCACATGATAATTAACCTATACCGTATTGTAGTTCATGGATAACTTGTTGGACCTCGGGCTTGACGGTGACGATGAGGAAATAGGACTTCTCATTATTTGCTCCTGTGCTTATGCTGTCCTCATGTGGATGACCGGTCAGTTGGATATCCCCCAACACATACCTAGACGAATTAGGGATACCGAGAGAGGAATGTACCTTCAGCGACTTTTAGAGTCAAGTGATACCAACTGCCGCAATATGTTTAGGATGGACAAAGAAGTGTTCTTCAACCTCTCATCCTTGTTAAGGAGTAGGGATCTCTTGCACGACACACAGTATGTAACTGTCGAAGAGCAACTAGCCATGTTCCTACACATTGTTGGCACAACGTCCGCAACAGAGTGTTAGGCATCAACTTCATACGTTCCGGTGAGACCATAAGTCGCTATTTTCAGCTCGTTCTTCATGCAATTGGAGAAATTAGACGGGATTACATTTGCGGGCCAAGTGCGGAGGTGCATGAAAAAATAGTGGTGACCCTAGGTATAATAGATACTTTAAGGTACATGTTCTACCTTAATAATTCTATTAAACAGTAATATATAAGTATGTGGTTGATTAACTACTACATTACGTTATGGGTAGGATTGTGTGGGAGCAATTGATGGCACGCATGTCCACGCAACAGTTCCCGCTGAGATGGTGGCCCCGTTCTACGGAAGGAAGCCGTATCCAACACAGAACGTGTTGGCAGTAGTTGACTTCGACCTTAGATTCACATACGTCCTTGCGGGATGGGAAGGCTCAGCGCACGATCTTACCGTACTTCGTGACGCACTGCAACGACCCAATGGTTTGAGAGTCCCTCAAGGTACTACCCGGTTGCTTCCCAGAACAGTCACTAGCTTAATTTGTGTGTTTACCTTCATGCGATCGTTAACCTTTTCCATTTCTAACCATAGGTAAATTTTATCTTTGCGATGCTGGTTACAACACACGGCCTGGTTTCTTATCCCCGTACCGCGCAGTTCGATACCATTTGAGCGAATTTAGTGGGAGAGCTCCGAGTACTTATCAAGAACTGTACAATTACCGACACTCCTCCCTTCGGACGACTGTAGAGCGGGCATTCGGGTCATTGAAAGGCAGATTTAAGATATTAACGTCACGACCCTTCTTTCCTTACCGCACTCAAGTTGACATTGTGATGGCATGTTGCATACTCCATAATTTTATTTTGTCACATGGTGTTGATGAGTTCGTCCCAAGTGAGGACAATTGGATTGCGCAAAATGTCTCCCAAGAGGGACGGACCCGGAGAGAAATAAGAGAGGAAAATAATGATTGGGTCCAATTTAGAGAAGTAATAGCGCAACAAATGTGGGAAGATTTTCAGGCTTCGAATTAATGTGGTGTATGGATAATGTGTAAAATAAAACGTACTTATCGCAGTTTTATTTGTTTGTCGCGAATTTTTAACTTTGAATTCCTAATTGTAATTTATATTATGATGTCTATCATTTTATTGCCCCAAAATGTATAAAATTTGTTCATATTTGAACTTCATCATTTATGTCTCATCTATTTGATTGTTGACTTATTTTGTAGAGGATGTCAGGAGAAGGATTTTGTGAGGAAATGAGTTTAGGTACCGCTGACCGGGGTAAGAAGAGGAAAGCGGGCACTAACATAAGATGGAATGATGATGCCAGCAAATTTATGATGGTTTTTTTAGCTGAACAAATCCGTGAAGGAGTCAAAGGGAACCTTCATGCCTTAACTGCCAATGCGGTGAATGAGAGATTTGGCACACAATTTCTGGCCACTCATGTCATCAACCATCTTCGCACATGGAGGAATAGGTGGAATCGGATCTGTAAGCTTAAAAGGCTAAGTGGGTGTGTCAATTTTGTTTCAGAGACACGCACCCTAGAAATGCCTGACGAAGCAGTTTATACTGCTTACATTGCGGTAATGAATTTAATCCTTCATTCCTATATTGTTATCGGAATATGATTATTGTGTAAGAATAATTAATGAATAACATTGTTTCGTTTGTAGGGAAATAAGCTTGATGAGCCTTACCTCAACAAGCCTATTGAGTTGTATGATGAAATGGTACTAGTTTTTCGTGGAGAAGCAGCAGCTGGGACATTTGGCCAAGACGTGAATCACCCCCTCGGCGACACCCAGGACTCTCCAATGTGGGAGATCAACCTGAAGCAAGCCGGTACTCTACCCTACCTGCGAGTATGTCAGTGTCGCAAAGCTCGCGCGGTAAAGGTAAGAGGAGCAACCCTCAGTTAGAGATATTAGGGAGGGTTGCTGATGGTCTGCAGAAGATTGGGGATGCCGTGCATGAAACGAAGGAGGAGGAGAAAAGGGTAGCAGCGGAGTGCTATGAATGCCTCCGATCTATGGTCGGTACAACATACGACTATATCATCTTCACCGAAGATGTCGTGTCTACCGCCTATGATTATATAATCGAGAACCCCAAGATTGGGGGTGGGTTTCTCAGGAGGTCCAGTGAGGAGCGGGCTCAGTGGCTCTACCGCTTCATGAGACAACACAAACTGGATTGAGAAGACCCTTGGGCCACTGCCTTCCCATTCATGCTGTCCACATTTGTTCATTATGACTTATTGAACTGTTTTATTCAGGCGCACATTTAAACATTATTTTTGCCTGCGACATGCTTTTGGTCGTAGGCCGTATTAACCACCATTATACTCTCATAATACTGTAATATTTAATTGCGACCTCTTAATATTTCCCGAACATTTCCTTCTTTTCCCGAGCATTTTCAATTTCCTATATTATTAACTATATAAATTCTTTTTCTTATGTTCTCTTGTAGGGGTTTTACGTGAGGCAATGATGATTAGTAGGAGGAGGGATAGCCGACTATGCAAGTAAGGTTTGGAGGCGTACTTGCTCGCAGCCGTTCGACTCTAGGAGTTGAGCATGGAGGTGGCATGTACGCAACCCCTTATTTTTCATTCGACATTGAATGACGTAATATTTCATCCACTATTATAATATCATCCTACAATCTGAGCCTCGTTAAAAAGAACTATTATTGTTTTAATTTGCTTAATTTCTAGATATCTTGATTTTCCAATGGATAGCTTGATTTTTTTTTCCTTTTTTTGAAAGACAAGGTTTTTGGCCATGTTATATGTTGTGCATCTATGCATTATGTCTAAGCTTGCAGGATATGAATACATATGGTTTATGGAGCAATTCTACAATTCAGGCAAGTCTTTTATTACTTACGAAATCATGGTTTATATCCTACAATGATCAACATACTTTGATAGCTTGATGTTTGACTCTTTGCAGATGATTAAAGTTTCCAATGGAGAAGGGTGTTGATAAAGTTACAAGGCCTCCTCTTCAATTTGGATAAGTTTGACATTCTTTTTTTTTTTTAAACATGACCATAACATGCATATTTACCTCGCATTACATGAAGATCTCCATAATTTTACATGTTCATATGCTTGGAGTTTGTTTTCTTATTATCTTTGAAAATGCATGTTTCTTTGCATGTGTTGATGACAATCCTTCCTATTATTCGTTGACGTAAAAGGGAGAGATTATGAATTTTTCTTCAATTGCTGCCGCTCTCCCTTCGATGCTGTACTGTGCTTCCTGCACAGAATTTCTGGGCACCATAAATTGCGGATTGTTTTATGTTGTGTTAACGGCGGGCTTAAATAAGTTATTTCTTGTTCATATGCCTATTGTTATAAAGGTATTTCATGCTGCTCATAATTCAGATGCTGCTGCTCCTGCTGCTGTTGTTCACATGCTATCTGGACCTGATTATATGCCTTCTATGTTTCTTGTTCATATGCCTTCTGCATGTTGTTTACATGGTCTCTGGAGCTGCTTTTTTTTCCTGGAGCTGCTCCTGCTGATCTCCTTTTGCTAATTTTTTATGCTTGCTGGCCTTCTCTTCCACTGCTGCTGTTCTCCTTTTGTTTCTGGTATTCGCTTGGTCCACATCTTGTGTATTCACTACTGCTGTCATAGTGGGCTGTGATGAGGCAGTGTTGAAAATTTTATATACTATTGTGGGGTTTGGGAACAAGTTGGGAATGTTTTGATGACGGTGGATGGAGTCTCATGTTTGATTGGAACCCCTTCACGTGTTGGTCGGTTGGATGTCAATCAGTCTTGATTGAAAACCCCTTCATACACTGTTGGTTGGACATCATTCAAACTGAGCGCCATCTCGATCAATTACTTTCTCCTTCTTGGAAATCCATCTTCATGAATGGTACTATGAATCTTTTTTCAATGTGACCTGAGCCCTTAGAATTTACTACTTGTGTATGTGGTTTTGGTATTCTTAAATCAGGTAATTTTTTTGTGGCTGTTTGGATTCAAGGAAGTGGTGTGAAGTGAGGAAGTAGAAAGTGCCAATTCCCCATCCACTGTTAGGATGGGCTGAGAAGTATAAGGGCTTTTCCTTACAACTTTTCAAATTTGTGGGCCGCACAACTCAGAGAAATCCCAAGTTCCCCAGTTCCTTCTCTCATGGGCCCTAAGAATTTAGTACTTGTGTATGTGGATTTGGTATTCTTAAATTGTTTTTTTTTCGTGTGCAAGAGAAGGTATTTGGTCATGTTATATGTTGTGCATGTATGCATTGTGAATATGATTGCAGGATATAATTACTTGGTGTTTATGGAACAATTCTACAGTTCAGGCAAGCCTCTAACTTAGTCTGCTACTATTAAGCAATTCATGTTTTATATCATACAATGATCAACAAAGTTTGATGACTTGATTTATGACTCTTTACAGATGATTAAAGTGTTGAATGGAGAAGGGTGTCGAAGAAGTTGCAAGGCTTGCTCTTCAATTTGGATAAGTATTGCCTTTTCATGTTAGAAATGCATGTTTGTTTGCATGTGTGAAGACCATAATCTAGTCCATTATTGTTTACCCCATAGGGCAGATCTCCGCCTTTCTCTCCACCTGCTGCTGCTGCTCTCCTTTTGCTGCAGATCTATGCCTTTCTCTCCACCTGCTGCTTTTGGTCTCCTTTTGCTGCTGCTCTGTGCTTTTCTCTCCACCCCCTGCTGCTGCTCTCCTTTTGATGCTGCTCTATGCCTTTCTCTTCACCCGCTGCTGCTGCTCTCCTTTTCCTGCTGCTCTATGGCTTTCTCTCCACCTGCTGCTGCTCTCCTTTTGCTGCTGCTGTATGCTTGCTGCCCTTCTCTTCAACTGCTGCTGTTCTCCTTTTGTTGCTGGTATTCGCTCGGTCCACATCTTATGTATTCACTACTGATGTCATAGTGGGCTGTGATGAGGCAGTGTTGAAAATTTTATCTACTATTGTGGGGTTTGGAAACAAGTTGGGAATGTTTTGATGACGGTGGATGGAGTCTCTTGTTTGAATGGAACCCCTTCACGTGTTGGTTGGTTGGATGTCAATCAGTCTTGATTGAAACCCCTTCATACACTGTAGGTTGGACATTATTCAAACTGAGGGCCATGTCGATCAATTACTTTCTCCTTCTTGGAAAGCCATCTTCATGAATGGTTCTATGAATCTTTTTTCACTATGATCTGAGCCCTAAGAAATTAGTACTGGTGTATGTGTTTTTGGTATTCGTAAATTGTGTTTATTAATGTTTATTTATGTACGTGCACTGGTATAATTTGAATATAAATTGTAACTTTGCTTAGATTTATTGACGTTACTTTATATATCACTTGTGGTACGTAACCATTTTCTTGTTGGGGGCTTTGATTACAAACAGGATGTTCTACGGGGAAATGGTACAAAGTTGAGATATGTTTAAATGAAACAGCTCGGAGATTCGATGCACGGTTTGATGTCCTTCTCATTTTGTCGGCTGCTGCTGCAAAAATCCTTCGAGAGTAGGGGCTTGATGAAGTTCGTCGGTCAACGAAGTACTCATCCGCAACCACATATGCCAACGCAAATACTTGTGTATTATTTAATTTTCTTTAATTGTTCAAATTATCAGTTGTAATAAACATTAGAGATGGTGTATTATTTTTTTGAAGGAGTAATGATATTGTTGCATTTTTTACAAGAAACGACTCAACGTAGCATGTGCGTATTACTTGGCTTACTCTGGATATCATCCGGTTATTCAAAGAGTTGATTTTAAAATTTGTACTACTGAATTTAATAATAGTTCTAGTACATTTGTGGGGGATTCATTCTAGAAGGTCTTCAAGGTTAATTCCATGTTTAAATATGGTGTTTTGAAAAAAAAACCACTGCATAAAACAAAACATGAACGTTGGTCAATTTACAGGTCTATGAGTTGGTGCATGGATGAAGTAATAAAATGCAAATTACCTAAATTTCTATAGAAAAACAAATAATACCGAGTTTCTCAATGTATTTCTAATCATTATCCAGAAAAAAAAAATTTCAATTTATCATACACTTCACAAATCTCAACACATCCAACAACAGAAAAGTAAATACACTTTTCCACATCAACTTTTCCATTCCATCCAAACAATGGAAACAGGAACTAACTTTTCCACTTCCACTTTTCATTACCATCCAAACACCGGAAAAGACAAAACATTTTCCAAACCACACTTCCAAACCCATCCAAACACCAGAAATTACTACTCATTTCCCTTTTTCCTAAAGGAAATAAATCTTACTTCCTACTTTCTCACTTCACAAGGATTCCTTAAATCCAAACAGACCCATTGAAGACAACACTTCTCAAGGTAAAACTTGACTTGTGAGGTCATCAACACTGGGACATTCAATGTTACAGAAAGAGATGGACAGTGCGTGCCTTGGAGGCGGTCTGTATGTCTCGGAGGCACGGTACAGTCTTATATCTAATGGATGCTCGACGAAGAAGGATGTCAGATCCAAGTGCAATAGGCGTCGTCACAATTAGCTAAAAAGGAGAAGTGTAAAGTTATCCAAGCTGAAAGAAGGAAACTTAGTTCGAGGTAGAGTTTTAGGGATAAACTTGGAAGGTAGCTCATTGCGAGGTGGAGCTTCAAGGAAAACTGCGACGGAACGTAAACTGGTTAAAGTGTTGCAGGAATGAGAAAAAGTGTATTCGGATGTGACTCGAGATGACCCAAGCCATGACGGTAAATCAGTCAAAGGTCTCGGGAATAGGGGCAAGAGTTAAAGGTTTTACGATACGGTTACAACCAGAAAATAATCGAGATAATAACTCAAGATTTTTGCAAAAGGCTTGAAAAGTAAGTCACGGTGGAGATTGTTGAGATTTTGCATTGTTTTCAAGAGGAGATGATGGTCAAAGAAGATCTAACCCGATTGGAGAGTATGATGGCTTGAAGAAGAAACAGATTAAGGTGAAGCAAATTAGCCGACTATATAGTCGACTAATGCTCAGAATAGTCGACTGTACAATCGACTAGACAGGATACAGAGATGAAGCACTATATAGTAATCGACTAATAAGTTTTACTAGTCGACTTATGAAATCGATTAGTCGATTAGTCTGCAAGATAAGTCGACTATCAAGGCGTTCTGAAGCGTTAGAAGTTTCTTTCCAGACGCGTGCGAGCTTTCTTTTCTGAAAGAGTACGAATAGGGTTCACAATGAAGATTTGTTTTCTAAAAATTAAAGGATTTAAAATTCTTCTAGGTCAAAGAGATCTACTCTTAATAGGATTGATCAAGATTCTTTAAGTATTCACGGTCAAAATCATCTCATAGTCCAATAAGAGTTGTAATGTAAAATCTTATAAATAAAATTTTGTAACCCAGCATTATAAAGTGTGGAAACACCAAAGAGATTTGAAGAAAATCAGAAAAAGCCATGATAGAGAGAAGCAATGTGAGATGCATAGAGAAAAAATATATTCTTATGATCTAAATTTAGATTCAAGGAAAAGGTGAATATTCTTGTGAGTAAGAGGAATGTGATCTTTTTATATCAAGTTTATTAATAAAGCTCTCTTAAGTTCTCTCACTGTAGATGTGGGCTAAGTTTGAGCCGAACACATTGTTTTCTATTACTCTTTTGTTTATGTATTGCTAGTTTGCTTTTAACTAATTTTTATTTATAAATATTATCAAATTGTCAAGTTTCAAAATATTGACCCTGAAAGTAACAATTGATATCATAGCTGATTTCGCGTAATAATATATGTTTTTTTTTCCTGAAAAATTGTTAAGTGTTGATTAGCACCATTTTTAGCTCAATTTAACGCTATTATTGTTTATCCCGAAACTTGGTGAGATAATCGGTTCAGCATAAAATAAAATGGTCACGTAGTAACACAAAACAAATAAGAATCAATCAAATACTTGACTCAAGGGAAGCGAAAGGCGCCGCGGAGAAAATGGCCCTTCGCGAGCTCCAGCACGATCTCGAAAACCAAGCCAACGCCCTCAGCAAACTCCAGAAAGGCCAGCACACTCAAAAACCCTAACCCTAATTATACTCCCTCTCTTTCATC